>JANHGB010047353.1:24022-38070 GCA_026283785.1 Coracopsis vasa
AAAACTTAAACAAGGGAAGTTTAGATTGGATATAAGGAGGAAGTTCTTTACTGTAAGGGTGGTGAGGCACTGGAATGTGTTGCCCAGGGAAGTTGTGAATGCTCCATCCCTGGCAGTGTTCAATGCCAGGTTGGACAGAGCCTTGGGTGACCTGGTTTAGTGTGAGGTGTCCCTGCCCATGACAGGGGGTTGGAACTAGATGATCTTATGGTCCTTTCCAGTCCTAACTGTTCTATGATTCTAAGTTGATGACTGCAAAAGGAGTTTTCAGTAGAAGCAGGAGAGGGTGGTGATAGTGTTCTGGAAACAGTTCCTAGAAGCAAGATGCCAATATGGAAGTAAATTTCTCTTCAGTCAAAGTGCTTTATAAAGTGAAGCTTGGTACATCCATTTTATGTATAAGGAAGCTAAGGTATGCAGAGGTGCAATGCTGGTTTCCAAAGAAGCAATGGTAGAGTTCTAAGCAGCTCCCTGGAACTCCAGCTCTGTTCCCTGCCCGTGGTTATCCTTCCCCATACACGCTGTCTTTCAAAGGTTCCTTTAAAATACCTTTTTTGACTACCATTTGCCAACACTGACAGAGGAAAGTTTAAATTATTCATATTACTGATTAATCAAGTTTACATGTAAAAAAAAATGAAGCATGGAAGTTTCTGTCAGCTTCCCAGCTGACAGTGGATACATATTGCTCTTATAACTGGCTCCTGGTTCAGTTCTCTAGCTTTTTTTGTGCTCTTGGCATAAGAATTTATATGTACACATAGACAGTCAAAGATCTGGGGTTCAGGCATTGTCAGCAACTAAGGCCATGGTATTGCATATCAAGTCCAGGAACGATGAGTTTACTTATTGAAGGAGTATCTAGTTTTCACATCCTGGGCAAATCCCAGCATAATCACAATTATCAGCCTAAGGGAGACACTGCAACCTTTCTCCACCTTTCATTCAGGCTGGATGTGCTGCTGGCACAGCCGTAGCCATAGCGCAGGTGACTTGGAGATGTGTGCATAGGCATAATCTGTTTTTATAGTTTAAGTGCCCACCTGAATTAGCAAGCATCTGCTATGGCCATAAAGAGTAAGTCTGGATTTGGCAAGCATCTCTAAAGCATTTTCAGATCATTCTGTTCAGCCTGTGTGTCCTGAGGCAGAGACTGATTGTTATTTGTAGTTGTTGTTTTCTGGTTTGTATAACAACACAGCGGTTCACTGCTAATGGCTGATCACGGAGACAATAAACAAAGAATATACCAAATACTCATAAAATCCAGTATCAATTTTCTCTCAGAATATTATCATACCTTGAGAGAATAAAAAAAACCCCTTCATATCCTTTGTCAGAAGGAATGGGGACTTAAAATATGGTTAATAACTCAAATAAAGTATTTTTCTAATTTGTTGTTGATTCTCTACCATCCTCTTAACTGTCATGAAACAGACATATGGATGGGACAGATGTATTGGCTTCAGAGAGATTTCTGCTTCTTCACCTAGCAGGACATTTGTGCTAAAATGCTGGATTGTAGTGTTTAAATACTTTTGGGGATCTGAGCCTCAGATATTGTTAAGATGTGGCTATGTTTAATTGCTTAAACTTTTGCTGGAAAGCAAGACTCTCAGAGCGCTTGCTGAAATGGTTATGCAAATGTTGCAGGAATTTCCAGTGACCCCAAATGAACCCTTTCTTTGTCCTGTCAACTTCTGCTGAGAATTTCTGGCAATTGCATTTAGTTCAGTACCTAGAGCTGATAACAAGGGATTAGTATTTTATCTGTGTGCTGTTACCTTTCGTTGAATGCATGGAAAGATTCCTTGCCACATTGTGTCTCTAGGTACATTCAATGTTTTAAACATTACCCCTGATTGTGGAGCTACCATGTTTATGACATTAAAAAAGAAAATTTATTTTTACTTCAGAGATGCTGCCCTTGCATTTCTCCATGAAGCACAATAACAAAGCATGTGTACAAACAACGCTTGAGCTGGAACAAATCCTTTAGAATGTTGGTATGATCATATGGTCATAATACCCAGAAGAAAAGATGGAAGTCAAATCGTTTTCTAATTGATAAGATCAAAGTGCTATTATGCACCGACTCATCAGCCTAAGAGATATGTTTCATCTGCAGTTTTGCCTTTAGCTTCTTCTTTTCCCTTACTGGGGAAATATAGCTGTCTATTATTGTTCACTGTGCTGAAAGCAGGACACAGCGGAAACCTGTGTTATGTATTTCTCAGTGTGAGAATTTCAATGTGTTTGCATTGTTATGCAGCCACCCCAGTGCTAGGTGCTCTATGCAGTAGAGGTGACATTGTAACTGGATAAAGTGATCAATGTAAGGGAGCAAATTTTCTCACCACCTCTGTATTGCATATTGAGTCTTGCATTGTAATCTTGGGCCATTTTAACAAGCGGACCTTAACCAGACCTTCTCTACATGAATTAAAAGAACCTCAGCACTCTGTATGAGAGCTCTGAGTGAGATGTACAGCCCAACATCTAAACAGACCAACTCAGTATAGGATTAATGACTTGGGTTCTTAGATGTACAGACACGCATGGGAGACCAGCCAGCTTTCTAGGGCAGTAGCTCCATGCTGTTTTGTCTGTGCAAAGTCTTTCTTTCTGCTGGGATACGTTAGAGATTTGAAGTTTGTGCTAGTTTATGTGGTTTTCTCTAGGAATTTTATGAGCTTTTGCTAGCAGACAGAGTACCATAACTGAAATACATCTAATCAAATATCAAACCTTGACCCTGAGTGCTTAGAGAGTAGGACCATGCTTGGGTTTATATAATGATTTCCCACCAAGCTGTAATAGCCCAGCCATGTGTAAGCAGAATGGGAGCCAGACAACTGTTGGATTTCCTCAATTTTGCTGCTGCTGTATAACATCCATCCGTTGTGAACACAATTATCACTGAAAGTCGGCAGAATATTGCTTATGTTTTGCTTAATATTCAAATTAGTTGTATAAAAGGATCCCAACTAGAATCATTAGTGTGACATGCAAGTCGCTGTATCCAGTAAACTGCAGAGAAAAAAAGCTACAAAGGTTTGTAGTTTTTATACTCTTTTATGGGGAAGCCCTGAGAAACAAAGGTACAGGAGAAAGAATGCAGAAAAACTGTTGAGACTCATGACTGCCTGTTTTCAGTACAAAGAGATGCAAGAAACCCCCCTTCCTTTTTTGTTACAAATTCCTCCTTTGGCCTTCCCTAGACAGAACTAGATGTGTTTCTAGACACTGGTGGTGGTTCTGAGACTGCAGCTACCCTGGCAAACTACCGCTCCCCAGCCTGAAAGCGTGGGCCACTGGTCCCATGGACCACATCGTTCCTTATCGTGCCCCCCAGAGGCAGCTGGAGGGTAGAGCTCTGACATGCTAATTGGACTGACAGCTGCCTCCGCGCTGGCTGCTTGCTGCAAGTAGATGAATAATGCATGCAGCATATTTAAATGTAGAATGTAGTGCTACAAGGTGGTTTCAGGGAGAAGCCTTTTGACTATTAACCCTGCCTGCATCGGAGAAACATCCTTATTCTGTTGCTGCGAAGAAAGCCTGAACTGAGGGGCTGAGGGCTTACCCCCACACCAGAATGGTCTGGGATGCAGCATGTCTCTACCTTTGCTGCATGTGCGGTGCACTCCAGACTGAGAAACCCTCCTGGGGCTAAGGCACAATCAGTGCAGAGTCCTGCTCTTGGTATTTGGGCTGAAACTGGAAACCTTCTGTAAGCTTCTACAGCACATATGATTGCCCATTTTAAGTGATTCCTGCCTGGTGTCACCTTAGGTGAGTGGAGAGACTCAGCACTGTAGAAAAGTGGATGCTGTACCTCATGTCCAATATTTACACCAGATGTTTCACAACAAAACCTCTTTTTTTTTCCTCCCACTTCCCACACCTGTCTAGTCCCACCCAGGGAGGATGATATCCAAGCCACTTTAATCTGCCTGCATGGTCCCCTGAAGCTACAATGTGTCTGAGGCAGAGCCATGAGGTTTCTTCCATTTCTTCTGTGGCCTTATTCGTGAGGTGATGCTGTTTGGTCTGTGCTGCAACCCCCTAACTAACTTATGTGTTTCTCTGGGAAATACTTCCTTAAGAGATCCAGAAGAAGCACTAATAAACGTACAACCAAAATCCTTCTTCAGACCCTGCTGCAGAGCCACAGGACTGGAGAAACTGACCTCTGAGACACTGATTTCTTGGGCAAAATCTTGGAGTGGGTTGTTTATGGAGTTGGTTTTCCCCTGCTGCCGCATTTGCTTGTGTAGATGAAAGTGTTTTCCAGTACAGATAAACTTGCAGGAATATCACTTGATTAATTATTTATGTTCCATTAGTGACTAGAGGCCCTGGCACTACTGACTGTCACAGGATGAAAAACAGCTTGTACCCAAAATAATTTGGAGCTCAGGGAGGAGATTTTCAAAGCCACAGAAAGCAGTTAGTTTCCCAGCTGATGTTTACACTTTGAAAAACATTTCCTTAATGGATAAGAGAGAGTCCCTTCCTGAGTCCAGAGGCTTTTCTTCCTCACTTGAAGTACTAAAACACAGCAGTTGGGTTATGAGTCTCACTTGCCATCACATTGCCTGAACCAGGATCAGAGCCAGCATGCCCATCTAAGCTCAGATGTAGCTGCAGAGGGAAGCTTTGTAGTTAGGCTGCTGACAGTACCCCATCAGAAAGGCTGACCTGCCCATCCACACTGACTCATTGTTCATTACTGGATTTTTCCTCACTTCCTGTCTTCATGTCACGTTGACCTGAAAACTTCCTGCATTGCCTCCTGCTGTGAATCTTCCTCTCATTCCATGAGGGTACCCAAAAAGCTCACAGCCTTCAGCTGATCTCGTCTTTTATCTGTAAAACAGAATCACTTATTTATTTTACAGTGTGTTTAAAGGTTCCTCATCCCTTTGATACCGTTATAAGAACAGCTCATTTCTTCTAAGGCACAATCAGGGCTATTGGAGTTAACTTCAGGGGAAAATAAACACTAGTTTATTTTCAGCAACACTTTGTTACTGAAACTCCTCAAAGCACTCAGTGTATGTTATAAGAGGATTACATTTAGCAGCTCTTAACAAAAATGAAATTATGATCCATCCCTAGCTATCTATTTTGCTTTCCTCTTAATAGAAACATTTTTATTAATTAAAAGCAGTGCTTCTTTTCCCTATAATTATTGCACCTTTTTTTTCTAATATCACAGAATGTTCTGGTTTCACGGAGAGGAAATTCACCTTTCATCTTTAGTTTTTCTTGAACTTTACCTTCATCCATATAATACTTCCCATAATTATCCTTTTCAACTGAGATGCTAATGCAGAAGGCAGCTAACATTATTTTGTCAACTTCTATGAACAAGATTCTAAAAATATATCATTGTTTTGGCTCCCTTTTGAATTTTAGATATTCACAATGTACATGGCAAGATACTAACATGCATTTTTCTTAACCTTGCAGCGGAAGAAAGCTTCAACTCTTAAGAAACAAATAGATCACAAGAAGAACTGATGAGCATTTCTAGCTCTGGAGTTGGTTCCCATTTTCAGATCCTAGTATGTTTTCCCTAGTTTTCATGAGCAATCATGCACAAATTAAATGATAGAGAAGTTTTAGAATTTGAGCACCTGGGGAAATAATGATCATCATAATTAAAAAAAAGCTCTCTTTTTTCTCCTTTTTCCTTTTTTATTAGATGATGTCTGAAGGACATGTCATTAACATCATGACTATACAGAATCTCCACCAGCTATCTACAGACACCTGCTGGTTGGACTAACCGGACACTAGCTAGCCTTTGATTTTGGCATCTTTGAATATTTCAGTGCTTTTCCAATGGACATTTAAGTGTACAGTTAAAAAGAGACTTTTAGAAGCATACTCAGGACCACTTGTGTGAGTTCTAGTCGTATATTTCAAACAATTAAAAAGGTGTTTTTTTCTTGAAGAACAGATGAATTTGTTATAAACCCAGCTTTGAGAGACCATCAGAGTTACCAAGGCCCATTGTCATACAGAATTTGGCAGCAGATCTGAAAGATTAAAGTATTTACCCTGTATTTCCACTCACTTGGACCTTCTTCACACCCTTATCCTGAGTGCATAACCCAGGATGGAAAAGCTGTGGGAATAAACACCACTTCTGAGGTACCACATGATACTGGCAAAAGGCATCTGCAGAAAGGAAGGGGTCTCCAGGGAAGGAGACTGTCCTGTGAGCTACCTTTCTCTCCTATAATACACAGGAACTCCTTTCCTCATCATCTTGCCAGGTGTTGCTCTGATGCAATGGCTTGAGGCAGCAGGGAACCTGATGTGATAGTTCATGTGGTCTCTTCCCATCCTATACACCTATGCTATCTTCTCCAGCCTCCTTTGCCACAGGCATTGTAGCTGAACAATTAGCTGGGAGGACAAAAGGGAGGGAATGGAGACACATGGTGAAAGTAGAGTTTCGTTGAAGAGTTACATATCTGTGTGAAGCTTTTCGCCTTTCCTTCAGCACCGGCAGCTGCATCAATCAGTAGCTTTGAGAAGGACTGATGCCATTTAGATTACCATTGCAGTGAAGCAAACCGTCAGCTAAAGGTAAGGTGTTGAAGGCAGTGAATTATACAGAGAGCATTACCAGGTCCAGCTGAGCAAGTTTGGCTTGAAATGGTTATCAGGAGAGCTCCTTTAGCCAGGAAGACTCAGAGATGTGCTCCCTGGTAGAAGCGCTGCCTGGAGTGCAGCACCTCATGTTCACCTATCAGAAATCCTATCAGCTAATGAATGGTGTCACTGATTTCTCACACTGCTGCGAAGTCTCCTCCACAAAGCTGTTTCCAAATGCTCCTGCCCAGAAAACTCCATCCCTGTCTTTCCAAACTGACACCTTTGCTGATTAATTGCTCAAGACAGCAACGAAGGAGTGTTGTGCAAAACCCTCTCGGCATACATTGCAAATAACACCATTATAACACCAGATATCTTATTTTTCCAAAAATGAAGTGACATTGGAGAAAGCTAAACGATTTGTCACATTATTTTCTTTAAAATATTGCTATTTTATTAAGAAACCAGAAGCTGTATCTTTTTAGTCAAATAGTTCCCATTTTCTTTTTTTTCTAAAGCACCATCTTAAAGCCTTTTAGAACACACAATAAAGAGTAAAAATAGAAACCCAGTTCCCTTTATCAGAATATTTGCTATTAAAGATTGCCAGACTCCCTCCCCTTCTGAATCTTGTTCAGTCCTAAAACACCAGCATAGTAACAGTTTGTAGATTCTGAGATAAGTAATACCATCATTATAAATATGTATAAATGCAGCCAGAAGGTTCCTCCAAGAGAAAACCTCTGTGAACACTGAGGATGATTACTAGCAATTTTTTTGTTTGTTTGATTAGAGTTCTCAGTTGTTGCAAATGTGGTCATGATTATCATATTAATGAGCAGACACAGTAATTACCAAAAGACAAACCTGCAGGTTACTACTGGATTGAAGTTAGTAAAGAATCCCATTCTTAATTAAATTCACCAAAATATTTCCTTAGCCTGAAGACTCTTGGTTTTTAAAATCCCTTTCAGCCAAATAACCACTTAACTAATTTCAAATTAAATATCTTAGGATATTTCTCAGGGAATTGCATTTGAATATTATTATAATATTATCTAGAGAAATGTTTTCTTCTCAGCTATGAAAAAAAAAGGTAAATAAAACATTCTTTTCAATGGGATTTTTATTTATTTTTCTAAAACTGAATTCAGCACTTGGCCACCTTGGAAACCAACATCTTTCATTTGCCCTCAGACTGCAAGTGCTAAACCCTGTTCACAGAGTTCATCAATGTACCTAGGTCATAATTAGCAACGTCTCTATCTTTGCTTTTCACAAATGCTCTGTCATTGCTGGAAGTCCAAATTGCTGCTATCTCTTCCAATGAATAGTAAATTTGTCAAAGAACTAGGGTTTGGGGAGGGGAGAAACCAAACTGCACACTGATCTGAGGGAAATTCTGCAGTGTGTTTTCTTCTTCACTTGTTTTTTTTTTTTCTTGTCAGTTTTACTTTTAATATGTTGGTTTCACTGGAATGGGACAGCTCTGTTTATCCTCACCTTTTGTATTCACCAGAGCAGTGACAAATCTGTCTGTCTCTACTGCTGAGGTGTTCATAGCAGCCAGCAGTGTCTGCTGAAAAGAGCCCAGGAGAGCTCATGTGGGTCTGTCTGTATTGTTCCCTGCCATTTTGAAGTGCAGCAAAGACAGTTTAGCTCTCAGTCTGAGATCTTTTCCGAAATAATGAACCATAGGAAGAATCTTCTGGAACTCAGTGCTGCAGGTGCTAGGGCTGGGAAGCCCCTCCAGGTGAGCCTGTGCAGCCCTGCAGATGCAGTATGCTGCTGTCGGATGCACTGGGTCATGTCTGCATCAATGTGATGACACGGGCAGGGCAATGAGCCAAAGGGAAATGCAGATAGGTTCCCATAGGTTTGTTTTTGTGTTGTATGTGTGCTATTTTCCGTAACTCTTCCATCTCCTGTTGCAGTTATACCACAAGACATCATCCAGAAAGGATTGTCTGGGGTTGTTTTGAGAACGGCCTTTTTGTAAGGATGCTTTTATGGCAAGAGGACTGTAGTCAACCCAGGCTCATCCTGATTCATATTTATCCACCAGGGCAGTCAAAGCATGGGGTAGAAGCTCTTGAAGGTATCCCCCTTCTCAGCCTACTCCCGATTCCAACCAGCAAAGAGACAGTGACGACAGGGTGACTGTCTTGAGCACTAAAAAGAGACAAACTAGAAAATTCCAGTCCAATTCCTGCTTTGAGCCTAGTGATGTCTAATTGAGCTGGGAAATTTCCTTCAGAAAGCCATCTATTCTTAATTAAAGCACTTGTGTCTTTCTGGTATAAAGATTCACTTTAAGAAGAAAGTAAATTACGTGAGAAAATCCAAAGTATTCTACAGGGTTCTGCAGAGCTTCCTCATGGCAGAAACCTGATAATGAACATAAGCAGAGCTCTCCCCTTTTCTTTACCACTACAGCTATGCAGGAAAGATGAGTCCCTGGAGGTCTGGAAGCCATCAGGACTTGTCTGAGTTTGAACACAAATAGTAATGACATAGCATTTTTTTCCATTTAGTCTAATGACAGACTAGCAAAAAAGACTAATCTGTGGAAGTGCAATTTGGAAGCTAAACTTGAGGTATTCACATCGAGAAGGAAATCGTCACTGTGAATTCACTCATTTCTATGGCTGGGCTTTATTTAAATGCCCTGGATTTGTAAAAAATAAAAATAAAAAATTAAGATATAGACTGGAAAAAATGGGGTTTTATTGCTTATGAAGGCCATTTGCCTGCTTTTTGAGCAATGCCATGTTATCTTTTGTGAGCAGGGCATTGGGAAGGAAAAGGCTACAATAATCACTATAAACTCTGCATCCTCGGGCAGACTGCCTACCGATAAGTCGTTCCACAAATTAGCCATAGAAATCCTTCCTTCTGGGAGGTAACAGTGCACTAAGCAGTATGAGAAAAGCACTGCTTAAGAAACATGGTCTGAACACTGATGGTCCTACTTGTGCTTCTACGGTGCCTTTTCCTCTCACTTTGATCCCTATACATCATGCTCTAGCAAGTATCCTCATCAGAACAGTGTAGTTTATCTCCCAGCCCAAAACACTTTATTTACCTATGTCTGAAGCACTCTGAGGGTGAAGCAGTGCTTTATAGCTCTTTTCATGGGATATATTGTGCTCTTTTAGCTCAGAATTGCCACACTGCTTGTTTCTTTTTTTAATCCTTTAATCAAGTAATCAGAAAGACATTTCAGCAAGTTGAAGAGCAAAACCAGAATGGCTCCATTATGAAATGAGAACAGACCTCACCCTGCCAAATTTCCAGCATACCAAGCCTCTGCCCTTGTTTTGGAGGAAGCTGAGAAAGTTGTCGTGGTATGTACAGGCAAACAAGAAATCTCTGGGGTGATGTTGCTTTAATCACTTCAGTGAGTAAGAGAATCAGGCTGTGGTGAGTTGTCATGTAATGAGCTCATGAATAAAAACCACTGAAGCAAAACCCACTACATGGGGAGATGCTGTTGTTTTTTAGAAGTCCTTTCAAACTTAATGCTGGAGGTTTTAGCTGAGTTTGTATGTAATTACACTATTTAGTCATGACAACAGAAAGAAAGATAAAAGAGTCATTTGGCCCAGAACTGCAGAGTTATGGACATCCCATACGGGAGAGATCTTCAGCCATAACTGGATGTATCTTGCCAGCTGGGGGAAGACAAAGCTGTTTCTGGTCTTCCAGATAAAGAAAGATTTTTGTAAGACCTCAGTTCAACAAGGTCTTTTCAGTAGGACATGACAAGCAACTGCTTGTCACATCGATAGTGGTTCCTGATTGTTTCTGCTTCAACAGACAGACTGTGGAGAAGCCTCCTCTCAGCAGAGTGAGGGGATCTGCTCATTATAGCCTGGATGTTAATGTTACCTTTGGCCTACCTCAGGGGTGCTTTAATTAGGTTGCTCTCAGACCTTCTGTGACTGTATTTTCAGTACAAATTGCTGATCCTTCTCTGTTGCTGTCTGGTGTGATAGGCTGTGGTGCAGCCATAGGGTCTGATGAGGTATGGCTACAAGAAAATGTGTTAATAAGCAAGTGTGACATCAATAAGAATGCAAAAAAGGGAGGAATAGGCAAAAATCCTGTCTCTGTGGCCATCACTGGGAGATTGCCAGGATTTTGTTCCCATTCATCATCCATATGAGAATTTAGAGGACATCTAATGACTGCTCAGACATGGTATTTTAGCTATCCACACATTGCAATTGACCTATAAAAGGTCAATTGATGTCCTACTGAAATCAGCGTGAACTGATTAAACATGCAGCAATTGTGGCGGACAGTATTGGGTGGAGAAACCAATGTCATTCCACTGACAGCTTCAATAGAAGTCTGATGATTTTCATCAGAAATCATCCAAATGCTCTTGAAGTGCACTGAAGTTATTCTACTAACTTCAAGGAGCTTCTAATCAGAGCACACTTCTGGATAAGGCACAAAATTAGTGTGTTATTCTTTAAACATGGAAATAATTATATTGAAAATTCATTTTGTTTCACTTAGGCAGTTGTGATTCCTTACTACCACTGACCTGCCCTTTGTTTGTCCTCATGCCTTTCATTGCCAGAATTCCAATGTAGTACAAAAATTATAACTGAATGCTTGGAAGTTTAACAAAAAGTAGAAATTAAAATAAAACAAACAGTAAAATCCAGAAAAGTAAGACAAAAGACTTAGCTTAAGTACACAAAAAATATTGACAGAAGACCTTTAAACATCGCCTTAGTAGCTGCAACTGACAATTTCTGCAGCAACATCAGAAAAATAAAAGAAATTAAATGGTGTCTTGCTTTGTGTTTGCAAGGCTGGATGTGAGGTGAAAGGAAAAATAACACTATGAAATGCCCTAATATTCTTGATATAGATTAATACACCCAGAGTGCTTGGAGTGATGAATATAACCAAGAGATGGCAGCAGTTCATGCACTATTCATTTACTTTATTTAGTTTGCAACATTATCTGCTTTTTATAATGTACAAGGAAATTAAGTTGTGTTTGTCTTATGATGCAAATTGTTTCCACTATTATTAAAGGGAAAGGAGGGGCAGAGACAAACGAGAGAGGGAGGAACAGTTTGTTGAAGGGATTTGGAAACTTGTTTTAGGCATGCATCTAAGGACTCTTTTTGGAAATAAATTATAAATGTTTTCTGTATAAAAGAGCTAAAACCCAAATCCAGATGGAAGTCTCTTATGGATGTACATACTGTACAGCTACACTAGTAACTGGTGATACGCATTTCCTGTGATCTGGTATGGTTCTAGGCCCATAAATCCACATCTCATTTTCATGGGAAAGGATAACTTTTGCATCTGGAGAACCTTACATTTGCTTTGAAGTTAGGGTGCTCTAAGTGATGCTCTGGTGAGTAGCTTCATCCTCACTTCTCTGAGGAGGGAGACTGCTTCAAGTACAAGAAAATGGTGTGCTAAAAAGAGAACCAAAAGGCTCATGTTTAGTTACAAATATGCATCTAAAAAGAAACCCTCCTATACACTAAATAATTACTAATTTTTACTCAATCATGCATGCCTAAAGACGTCTCTTATTTCACATTCTGTAGGGGTTAGACACTTTCCAGTGGCTTCCATCATTATTATTGATGAAAATGTGACACCTGTAAAATCCAGCAAATTTTTCTGATAGGCAATAGAATTAAAAAAGAAAAGCTGAAATTACCTCATTTGTGAGGGTGGATTACTTCAAAGTGAATGTGGAATGGATGAGGCATTGCTACATCAGTCAGAGGAAAATGCTGCAATTATTAGTCACATAAAGAGCTGAACAGAGGGACAAAGACACACTGCAACTCCCTGATTATTTTGAGAAAGAGTAATATGCATTAAGAAACTGAGTTAAAACATCTTGAGGGATTCAGTAAATGTTTGGTGACTTGAGAAAAAAGGATTGCAGTAGCAAACTTAGATCATAGCTCTTACTTTCACCCACCACAAATTTTGCATTTCAAGGCACAAAGTGGTCCTGTTTCAAAAAGAAGAGGGTAGTGCATACCCTATTTCCCGAGTACTCCAGGTGCTAATTCAGGGTAAAGATTTTGAATCTTACTAGGCCAGAACCCAAATTCCCCATCTTCAGGGTAATCACTTAAAATCAGAGGTAATTCAAAAGAAAGGATACAACAACAGTACATTTCTTTCTAAAAGTCTTGAGTAGTGCCTCAGGATTATTATTGTCCAACTCAGCACAGAGAACATTCCTGACTATTTTTCAGAAATCACTTTCTTCCACTCGCACCATTCACTATCAAGGGAAGCTAATGCAAAGTGTATGGATTTCTGCCCTAAAACTAGGTGGCAAGATGACACAGTTTGACACAGTTAAATGGTTAAGGACATCATACACATGTTCTTATAAAATGATATAATACTCATTCCTTCACTTGCAACTAAAGAAAGCAGTAAAGCATGGTGATCCTAATTATAATATATTTACATAAAGTACATTTCTCAAACTCCAATTTCAGATAAACTTTTTTAAAAATCTGAGCATGTCAAAATTCATATAAAGAATAAATATGCATTTAAAAACATGGTGCCAAATTAGCACTTCAGAATTAATTTAAGGAGCAAGGCTTTGCCAAAGCTTTTGAGAAACTTTTGTGTCATCGTGAATTTGCTTCGTAAGTAATGTGGTATCCATGGATGCTCATTTACAGGCAATAACTATTGTCAAGCTACAGTTATTTTCAAAATTATCATGGAGCATAAATTCTCAACTTATTATAGAGAACCTATTCAATTTTTTTTCAGTCTTCCACTGCTTTGATTTTATGCTAATGTAATGTCATTGATTTTGTTAGGATCAAAATGGTGTTAAACTGTACTAACTTCTTATTGGAGGAAGATAGAAAAGGATTTGATTGAACAGGTTAGTCCACTACTAAAAATAGAAGTTGCAGCTTAGCTTGCTGTAGTGCAGGGGGGATCCAGGCCTGAAGCCATTAGATCATCAGCCAAGGATGGTTTCTTACCTTGTCAGTAGCACATCAGGCCACTGAACCTATCTGTAGCTTTTACCAATGTCTCTAGAGCCATGAAAGATCTAGAACATACACCTTCTGCCTGCGTTTCTGGCTTCATCTCAGGAAACGCCTGACAATAACATTTTTGTGCTTGTACAAAGTTCTTAGTGCATATACAGGAAGTGTTCCATGAACGTTTATTGCATCAATGAACATTCTAGGATGGCTTCTAAGGTTTCTGAGATATCGGTTGGAAGACTGAGCATTATCACTTTAAAGTCTTCTCAGTCCATTCAGATAAAGGATGCTGAGAAATCCTAGGGACCTCGCTTGGAGTATTGTGTGCAGTTCTGGTGTCCTCAACATAAAAAAACCATGGAACTGTTGGAACAAGTCCAGAGGAGGCCACGAGGATGATCAGAGGGC
>JANHGB010047354.1:1557-11955 GCA_026283785.1 Coracopsis vasa
TGCATTTGCACCTAACTTGGGCAACATGTGGCCTTAACGGCTTGACCTCAAGAGGAATATTTCTGCACCTAAATTTAGGTGCTCAGCAGAGGCTTCTTCCATAGAGGGGTATGTGCTGAGCAGAGGCTGGAGCCAGCCACTGGGAAAAACTGGGCACAAGCTGTGACTGACTAGGTTACCTGCCTCTAAGCTTTGTGGCACATATGGGAATCCTCTTCTAAAGGTAAGTCCCAGTCAGATGGAAGAGGGAAAAAGGAAGAATCTCTGCATTTTTTAATCATTCAGTGCTGTATGAGTAAATTCTTTTGTTGGATAATTTATCTTCCACCCATCCTACAAAAAGACAAGAGAATAAAGTAATGCATATTTATTTTTAACATTTCAGGATCTGACGTATAAATATGCAGTCATTCTGAGGCACAACAGGCCTGCAGGTTCTAGAAATAGGTATCTGTAGTCAGGAGCTGCTTTTGAAAAAAATTACTTTAATCACTTGGAATATGTGAGGCAGACATTTAAATGCCTTTTAAAAGCAGGCTGTAAAATAAAAAGTAATATTTCTCTCCCAGAGCTGCTGTGAGGCTCAGTTCATTTCTCTCTAATGCGCCCATCAGAATTTCACAGCTTAGGACAGTTTAAAGCTTGTGCTTTTGTGGGTAGAGAATATTACATGAGATTTGGGTTTCCAAATGGTTTTCACAAACCTCTCATTGTCATCAGATCTCCTGGGGAAGCCCCGAGAACTGCAGGACAGACCTGCTTGCAATTTAATGCTGAGAAGCTTTAGAACGAATGAGGCAGCAGCTGTGCCTGAACGCGTGAATCATGGCATATGTGGTCCTGTGTGCATGTCTGACAACAGCTTTACTGTTGTTTGTTATCTGTACAATATTAAATGCAATGGAAAGATGCTTAGCACAGAAAAAACAAACAAGTCCCCCAGCCCACTCAATGTGTGCAGCAACCCAGCAAGCGCTTGCATGGCCAACGTTTCCCAGTGGGCTCCAGCTGTTTCTTACTATGGGTACAGAGGAGAGCATGAGCTTCCTGAATGCCACACTCCTTCCTGTGCTTGTGTGCCTACCTTCTGCTTATCAGACACTGAAGCAATAGTGCCCTCAGCACCTCCCAGTTCTTTCCCTGCCCAGTGGGTCACTGTTGCCTTTGGACCTGAGTTCAGTAAGTTACCAAGATGTTCATCTTCATCTCCAACCCACCACTTCTCCCCACCAGCTGATCCCAGCTGCTGATCAGCAGTGCTTCTGCCTGGCTTCTCACTGGCACAAAGGAGCACAGCCAGGCCATACTCTCCTTGGGTATATGGGCCTAGCTTCAGCGTGACTTCTAAAAGCCCCTGGGACCTTAAGAAGCTCTGAGCATTTGTTGCTTCCTGTGCTAAAGCACATGATTCTGGGGTTTTTTTTGTATTGCTGCTTCATTATTAAAGCTGAGCTGAAGATAGATCCTCTCCTACTCATTTGTCCTTGTGATCTTCCTCTGTCCCTTTGTCCTTTATTTTATTTTTAATTTACTAAAGGTTTCTAGATTGCCAAGTATCTGTGGAGAAACAGCTACATGCTACTCCTCACATCAAGAAATGTGCCTCAGAAAAGACACATTTCTAGAGCCAGGGGAGGTTCTAACTTCCACCTATCCCCCTGCAGCTGTGGGCTGAGGTACTGGGCAGCAGCACAGCCTCTATTGTGACTGCCCAAGTGGCTGCCAAGTGGCTTCACAGAACAGGCTAAAACAAGGTCAGCAGGGCATGCAGAGCTAGAGCCGTGCTGCTGAGGAGGCAGACCTGTTCCCAGGGAAGGTGCTTTGCAATGCAGTCTAGGTCAAACACTCTGAATGCTGTGAATTCACACTGGTTTCCTCAGACCTGCAAAACCCCTCCTGATGCTTCTCACACAGGCCAATCTCCTCACCAGCACTGAACCTACATAGGGAAAATGGCTGGTGCATACCTCCAGCAGCGATGCCATCCATCCCTGGGGAAGAGGTAAATCTGTCTGCCCTGCAGAACAGCCACGTGCACGCTGCCAAAGTCACATGAAGGTTGTGAGAGCTGGTATCTGTATTTCAGTGTACCTGGCAAAGGCACAAAACTCTAAAAGCCTGAAATTTGATCTGCACATGATGGAGAAGTCAATACCCCTCCCTCCACAGAGACCTCTGTGAGTTAGAATATGTGCTGGCTGAGTGCTGGAGTACTTCAGACCACAACTGTGACAAAATACAAAGCTGGGGGAAGGTACTGGGGACACACTGGCAGTAGTCTACATTTTGTCTCCGCAGGCATTACACCAGAAGTCCTTGACAATAACGTCAGACAACTTTCTATTAATCAGGAAAAGCAAAGCACGAAATAAACAACACATGTCCTGACCTTTCAGCTGCGAACTCGTTCACCTATTTTAAATCTACAAGTAAATTTAGTACTCCTGATACAGAACAGCTGAAGCTACATATTTAAACCAGGCACATACAGTGCAACTTTTCCACAAGCACAACTCTGCCACAGGAACATGAACATCAGCCAGCAATACCCATCTGTTCTTGCCTGGACAGACGCTAAGGTTCCACACTGATGTTCCTAGTTTAATTGGTTAGTAAGGGGAAAAGAGCATTGACTGTAGACTAGAAACAAACAGCAACCTTCAGATCCAGAACTCCAACTGTCCAATACTCAGGAGGAGCTAGGTCCACAAAGCTTTTTCTGGGGGAGAAGCAGAACATATGGTCATGTCGTCTATAATGATTTTATTTTCCCTTCACAGGGAAAGTCAGAAATATAAATCTGAATGAATGGCAAGTGTGACTTGAGAGTGGTTAGTGAAGTTACACTGGAGTCCTGCATGAGTGCTGTTACTCAGAATTAAAGTGGTCTTCATTTGATTTAGCTTTCTTCAGTTTCAGAGTGAAGTACTCTAAACCCAATTAACAGCACTTAATTCTGAATATGAATATCTGCGTGGGGTTTAACAGGATTTAACTAATCTATTTTAAGAGATAATTCAGGTAGGGTTTCCTGAATGTCCTCCTTTGAGGAAAGACTCACATCAATAGATTTAATGGGAATTGTTCCTGGATCATGCTGGCATGAGGTCAAAACATCACTACCATAAAAATAGCAAATCTTGCTCAGGTGTCTTTGTTCTGAGAGGACTAACGTCTGATCCAGAGCTGAATGTATACCTGGTAAAACAGAATCAGAAATTGCAACATGAAGTGAATTCTCAGTTACAAAAGAGGAATGAAACACTGACAAGACTTTGCTTTCTCAACTGAGATGGAGAACTGGCATAGATGGATGCCTGTCAGGGCATTTCCCATGTTCTGAAGGTGCAACATGCATTGTTTTCATAAGGCTGATCCCATTTAGGCTGCCGTGCAGATATAGACAATGTAATTTCAAATCTGAACTTTGCCAAAACCTTTCTTCACATGAATTTTGCCAAGGTGTCAGGAACTGCAATCTCTGTAACAGTAATTAGTGACCTTTAACTGAGCAGCAGCAGCATTGTGGCCCATATCCATGTCACAGAATAAACCCTAGTGTCTATGCCAGTCAGTCCAACATTTTGGAATAAAGTAAGGGGCAATGTCTTCTTTTAAACAGGGCAAGTCAGACACTGAGCTTTGCTGAGGAGACCAGGCTTAAACAATGGGAACACAAAGGTGCAGTTACACCCCGGAACAAACAAGAACACAACTCTGAAAGCAAACACAGGACTGACATTTTGCCATGTTAAAGAACTGCCTCTGACAGAGCATTATCTGCTTGTCTGTTCACACAGAACAATCACAGCCAAGATTCAACCCTGCCTTCCTCTCCCTACAACCAACCAAACACCAGTGACAGCTCCATGCTGGCTCATTTCTGTAACAGATTTAGACCCAGCCTCCGAAGCCAAATGTTCTCAGTGCCCCCCCAACTGAATTCTTGGTCTGGACTTCATAATTTCCTTCCCTCCAATAATATTAACTGTACACCACTCTAGGATAAAGACCTCAGCTCAGAGATGTATTAAATACAATCTCACTGTGATAATCATTCAGGTGGCTAAATAAGGTATTTATGCTCCTTAGACTACATATTATAGGCAGTGAAAAGGAACAGGCGGCTCCAAAGGGCAGTTCCTAACAGGACTCTCAGTGACTGTACTAGAGAGCAGAGCAGCCTCTTAGCTCAGGCATCCAAGGCAGATATCTAACATAAGGCACTGAGAATACTCTGCTCAGCCTCACTTTGTGATTTTAGTGACCAGGTGCATAATTCAGTCTCCGAATCTGCCCTGACCCTTCTGGTCAGCTTCCAGAGTCATCTTATATTGCTACCTACTGCAGATAGAATCACGCTGTGCAGGGCAACATCTGTCTCCATATGACCTTGGTTTCTTTCATATAGAGGAGCTGTTCCCTGTTGTTTGAGTCATGTCCTGTTCAGAGTATCATTAAATCTTCCAATTAAAAATTGCTCAGTAATCTTTCACACCAGAATCCCCGAGTCAAAATTCCAAGTGCTGATAGATAACGTAGTATATTTTTCACATAAATCCAGTGAGATATAGTAAGGAATCTGATAAGTACATGCACAGTCTGCTCTGGGAAAAAAAGTAAACACAACACAGTCTTAAGGGTTTAGAACATCAAATCCAGATTCCAGACAATATTAAAACCTTCCAGATTTGAGTGCGACTCACCAGTCACTGCTGCCTTCTACTGCATTTAGACAGAGAATTAATCTGGATATTCAAAGCCTTCCAAAACCTGCATGTTTTAAAAATAGCAAAATTTATTTCTTTTGAAGTATGGGCTTGCTGCAGCTATTTAGGAACCTCTTACTGAACTCAGATGGATCCTGAATCTCCCCTGGGGATGGTTTAGATGTCAGTGTTCATTCATTAAGAGACTGGAAACTATCCAGGAAAATATTGCAAGAAAACACACCATCTCCAGGATTTCTCTCTGTTTCTTCCTTTCTTAAACAGGGTTTTCTGTGCAGTTCTCTACAAATAAATTCAAGGTTAAATATGATAAGTAGGGCAAGGAACAGAGAGAAATTCAACCCAGTATTAGCAATGCATACTGCTTATTGATCAACAGGGTATTTTGCAGAGTGCAAACATCCAGCCCCTGCTCCCACACCTGAGGTGCCAGGCCAGAAAGCTGGTGCTGGGCATCACTTACACATGGTGAGCTCCAGAACAGTGCCATCAACATGGCAATTCACCCTTGCTTTGCCACCTAAAACTCCATCTGTGAGAGTGCTCAACAGAGAGGCAGGGGCAGGCACTCTGGAATTTGCGCAGTGAGAATCTCACTGTGCCCCAATTCCATCACATATTGCTGTTCCTCACAGACAATTACTGTGCAAAGTCTTACTTTTCATCAGCACAGGGACACATGCTGAGTATCCAACCCTAATGCCATCCAGACAGAACATTCAGTCAAAAGCTTATGACCCCAACAGGTTTAATGTTGGCTTTCACTGGATATTCTTTTGTATAAGAAACAAACATGCTCTCGTGCAGAAGCAGGCAGCTGAAACAGGCAAAAGGGCAAACCTGGAGAAGATGATGCATTCAAGGTTTCTTCTTGCTGAAAAAAGTTGAAACTTTGAAGATGTCGGGGGGAGGGCAGTGCTTGGAGCAACTGCGTGCTCCTGTGGTCTGACAGGAGCAGCCTGCTCTCAAAACCAGGCAGAACCAGGCAAACTCTACAATGACCTTGAGAAAAAAGGCTGGTGGAGTGCTTCTGGGGAAAGTGCTGGCTGAAAGGACTGAAATTGCATGCAAAGTGTCTCCTATTGTCTGATTCCTCCTCTCTTCTAGGAAACAGAATTTTGTACTTTCTTTGTAAATAAAAGGGCTGCATCAAAGCACCTGAGTGATCAATTTTGCCTGCTATTAGAAACCATCTACTGGGCCTAAAACCATCTAAGTGCTTTGGTGAAAGACACGGTATAAAAGCTCCATTCATTTCCTCATGGAAAGGCAACAAATTCATCCCTTTGCAATGGCACAGCACTTGAAAAGTCAAGCATGAAGTGTGATTGCTCTGATTTACAAGGTGCATGTCCACAGCACAGGGAACATGTGCTGTGGACGTGATGGCTGCTCACACCCCTTTGCCCTCAACCTTGTCTTTCACAGATGCAAGTATAAAGTAGGCATGAAGCAGCCACCAAGTAAAACCAGTGATTTTTGTGCTGGTGGAAATGACTCCAGAAGACACAGCAATTAGGAGAATCAGTTGGTGTGAGCACGCAGCCCTATCCATGTTTGTATGTGATGAAGAAAACACAGATGTGACCTTTGCCAGCCACCCGGTGAACTAATTAGTGTCAGAGATAATAACCGTTAAACATTAAAATCTGACCTATATATGCTACAGATGAGGAAAAGGCAGCAATTTACTTAAGTCTCTATTACACTGCTCATGATTATAAGCTGAAAAACTAAACCATATGCAGGAAACTTGTAATTAAAAAGCATCAATCCTCATTCTTGGCTTGTAGGGGATGTCAGGTCTGCTTTCCACAGTCCCATTCAGAATACAGACATGTGGGATGGTGTGATTCATCCTGGAGCAGTCAGGAAGAAATCAAGTCAGTGCAAAAGGATCAGCTTCAGAAAACAAAATAGAAAAGAAAGAAAAAGAAGGTAAAAGGAAGTAAAACTAGTTAAAGAATACCCTTCCCGTATTCTTGTTTGACAAAGCACAGGTGTGTGTCAGGGTTGTTTTCCAGCAGGGCAGCCTTGCCTCCCTCGAGCAACGACTAAACTGGATTCAAGCAGTGTACACAATGTTCCGAGGCTCGAGGGCTGAGCCAGCTAATACTTTCAGTCATGCTGAACATACCAACCTTGTGTAGAGATCAACTAGTCCCCAGGGTCCCTGGGAGGAACGTGAATCTCTCTTCGTAAGCCTGCATATTTCCCGTCTCTGCTCCCTTAAGGTCTCTGACTTCCAGCCAAGGACGACAGATTGTCTAGAGGCTGTTACAGGCTCAGCACCCACAGGTGGAACCAGTTTTTCAGGAGTGCCAACACATGCTGTAAGTACATTCAGATTTGTTCTTCCAGCCCTGAGGAATGCCCTGAGTCAGGCTGAGCTCTGTTCACCAAATTTGTCTGGAAATTGCAGACAGGGAGTTAGCTCATTGCTGTTCCTTTGGTCTATACACACGCATTGCCAGGAGTCCAGGGCAGTGCAAAATGATAAATCCTTACCTAGAGGC
The DNA here is from genome assembly GCA_026283785.1 of Coracopsis vasa. NCBI lineage: Eukaryota > Metazoa > Chordata > Aves > Psittaciformes > Psittacidae > Coracopsis > Coracopsis vasa. The sequence continues at coordinate 8,804 of JANHGB010047354.1, forward strand.
CACAGCTCAAGTGGCAGTGGCCACGTGGTGAGAGTTACAGAAGTATCAGGCGCAGCAGGTCCAGCTTGCTTGTGACAAGTAATGGCCTCAGTTAATTGAAGCAATTCGGGCTGTCTACTGCCCATCACCTGACAGTGTGACAGGGACACAATCCATGGCTGGAAAATTTGATCTGTCATTTTGCATGCAAGGAGTGCATTTAGACATTCTTGGCTTTACCTGATTTCAGCCCTGCCATGGACCACACTGCAGAATCACAGCTCATCTCCAGCCACGTCTGAGCTTTTGCCTCATACCAGCTTTTGGCATTCCTAAATAAGAATGTCTTGCTCCTTAAACCTCCTGTTCCTTTAATGATCATGAAGTTGAAACAAAAATATAAAACACCAACTGAAACAGTAATAAAATCAAAACCAAGTTTTGAATTAATGGAGACTGTGACATTTGCACTATTGCCATGCTTTAAATAATTTAAAATGATTCCAAAGCAATCTATATTTCTTATTGACAATCTCATGTTAATTTAATAACCTGGTGGCTGTAATTATCATTAACTGACTTACACTCTGACCGCCTCTTAATACACTTGACAATTTTTCTTCCATTAGCTCACAGCCCATCATCAAGCAAAGTTCACCCCTTCCAGTAATACCATGACTCAGCCCACTTAAGACAAAGCCTTCACCTCTGTCCCACTGATGTCAACCTCCCTGTCCCCACCACCCCTGAGGACTGACTAGCAGCTCTCATTTTCACTGCCTTGGAAGCACTTACCCCAAACAGAGCAGAGAGTTCCCTAAGGAAAAGCCAGGGCTGGAAAGTGGTGATTGCACTTGGGAGAAGACATTTCCACAACTTATTGCTGTCTGGAGCCTGAACTACCACAGAAGGTCCCTCTAGGGAACAGCCTGGGTGGGTGGTGAGAGCCACAGGTTGGCTCCATGAGGACCACAGTCAGTCAGGGCCATCAGTTTGGCTGCTCTGAACAACATAAAGTTCACAGGTGAGACTTTTCTGCCCTTGTAGCACTGTCTCATCGATTCGCAAAGTGAAACTGTGTCAGTTGCAGTAGAGACTTGGCTCTGCATGTAGTTAAAAAATGAATAAACAAAAAGCCAGTGCAGAGGATTTAAAGCCAAGCTCTCCCTGTGTGAGTGCTGATAAGTGCTTTGTGGAAACAGGCTATTTCAGCAGCCGCAGTTCCTCTGCAAACACTGAACAGGGCTTGGATTATGCCAACAGTTTAATATAATGGTTTGTTTGGAGATGCGCATTCCCAGTGTTGATATCACAGTCTGTTAGACCAGGTGGGTATTAGACAGGCTCCTCAGTGCCTCATGACTACATGTCCCTGTGCAGGATGGATGCACTGGCAGCAGCAGTTGAAATTAACTGACTATCTTCTTGGACAGTTCAGTGCTACTGCAGACCCCAGGTCGACTGGAGCATATTCTGAGCGCCTTTGCAGTGGCTGCTTAGACCTTTGCTGATTTGTGCTAAATCTTTCATTTCAGCTCCATGCTGCTCTTCTGTTTGCCTGTCATCAACCTTTGCAGGTGACTCCCTCCCCGAGGAAACTGTGATTTCTTTTGCTATTAAATTTAAAATTTAACTACAGTGATTATTTCCTGCAGTGGTGAGAATTCTTTCAGCCTTCCCACTCAGCAGGTCTGTGGCTGCTGAAAAAACAAATTACCTGTATAAATATAAATGCATTTAATTGAAGCCTCCCAGGCAATCCACCTTCTCCTGATTGCTAGACTCTAAGCTTTTTTTAATGGGAGCACCTGTGATTTAAAGTGGAGATTTCAAAAGCAATAAGCCCCATTCTTTGTCATTCTTCAGACATGACAACTTGCTTATTACCTCCCAAATAACAGTAAAAGTGATGCTTTTTCTGCTTTCACCAGCCTATTCAGAAAGGCCTTCAAATACCAAATAACAAAATGTGCTAGCATTTTAACTCTGTGCTGATACTTTATTACTCTGTTTGATTTCTAGTTTAATTGGTGGGGGGGGGTTTCACTCAATACCTCTGTTTTTCTCAAACTCTGTTTCTTTTCCCTGTAGCTGACCTCTCCCTCACAACAGATCGGCTGTAGCCAGTCTGACAGCATTGCTACCCCTGCCCCCAAAAGCTGGGGGTTTATGATGCAAGACAGCTTAGTGATGAATTGCAACATTAAGGACTTGAACTGAGCCACGCTCACAAAGCAGCAGTTAGAACAAGCACATAACACCCCAGAAAAGTAAATAAACTCTAAGGTTTATTCACTCACAGATGAGCAGGATATTTACTCTGCACAGAAGTAGTCTCCCAGCATTTATAAACTATTCACTAACCTACGTGGGAGAGAAAGAAGCCAAGGTCAGTTACCACCAGGGGTCAGCACCGGATCAGCGCCGGGTGCTGCCGGACCAGCAGCATAAGGGTGGGCTCCGGGCAGGGTCCCTCTCGCCTGGTGACACCAAGGCAGGAGCAGACAGACGGCCGCGCTGTTCAGTACCCTCAGGCAGTTTCAAGCACGAACCAAACAGCACATCATCACTGATATTTCCACGAAAGGGCACACAGAGATAAGTTAGACAAGAAAATAAGCAGCTGTTAGTTTGCTGGAAATGAGAAACAAAACAAAATTAACAGTGGCAAGGAGGAAGAGTCTGTTGATTTACAGCATTTCTGTATCTCATCCCTAAGACCTCTGTTCTGCAACAGTAAAGATAGTGTAAAGTTAAGCAAGCAAGGCTGTGCGGTGAGTAAACCTCTTCCTGAACACACTTAGTGCAAGCAAGCACTTCCCTGAGCTGTGGAAAGGTTTGTGGAAGAACTTTAGCCTTTGTAATTTAGCACAACACTTACACAAACACAAGCACTCCCACGCTCAGCTCTTAAACCAAGTAAGTGCGTTTACCTGCTGCTAAACTGGTTCCTGACACCAGAGCTAAGTGCCTGGAATCACTTGCTGCAGAGATGACATCTTCCATATGTTAATTTATACAACATATCTACACAGTTCATCACTATCAAAAATTTCACAGGCACTCATTTGCAAGCGGTCACCAACATGAACATGCCACATCCAGTGCAAAGTTCAATTCAACGTTTTCTTTATTAAAATACCTTTTCACATTCCTTATACTAATGCATTTTG
>JANHGB010047354.1:25888-38777 GCA_026283785.1 Coracopsis vasa
CTGAGAAGAATGTTTGCAGATTTCACACTGCACAGCTTCTGTTTAGGTGCTATCTGGGAAAGGTCTCCTCTCAGCTCCTCAGCGCGCTGGACTATTCCTTTAGTGCACTGAGATCAAGTGGACATAGCAAGACTGAAGGCTAAGAAGGCTTTCGGAAAAACAGAAAGATAGAAATTAAGGAGAAAAAGCAGACAGAGAGGATTTGTGCCTCCAAGGACACGGCTGAGATACAAATGCAATGTTAGTGTCAGACACTACTTTTCAGTCCCTTAGGTTTACAAATAGACCCCTGTAAACCTCTGCTTTTGTATGAGACAGAAAGCCAAAAGCTCTTCGTTTTTTGCTGTCTGAGTTTTAATTCCAAACTGCAGGCACTTACCCCAGCAGGGAAGGCGCAGAGCTGTGTCTAAAGGCCTGGAAATAGCAAGAACTCAGTTTATCTATGTCAGTGTAAACACAGCTCTGGCTAGTATGAGATTAGAACGATTTCCTTGATTTCTTGCATGTTTCCAGATACAGAATCCCTGGGCAACCATTGTAAAGCAAAGTGCTATAGAACTCTGTGCATTTAAAATCATTTTCTCTATTTGGTATAAAGCCTGTGCAGGCAGGGTCTAGGAGCTTGCTGTCCAACGATCTCAAAGCAGTTTAGCAATATTCATTCATTTCAGTTAAACTGAGTATCTTAGAAAACCTCAGAATTCTATCAATATCACCTCCAATTTCTGTGGCTCTTCAATAATCCAAGACGTGAGATTTTTTTAGTTAAAGTGAGAATGAGAAAAACTGCAAGAAACTGGAAAGAAAATTCACATTTCTGCAGACAGAGTCCTGTACTTTAGCTATTAAAAAAACATTTAAAGAATTCAGACAAACTGATTTGAGACAGTCGCAGAATCAGGGCTGTTACTGCTCTGCATCTCGCTGAAGAACCCAACATTCTAATTTCCCAATGTTAATTCCATTTGTTTTAATTCCATTAAGCATCCTTTAAATGTTGGGAGCTCACACATCAGAATTGAGTTGCAAACCTGTGATTAATTTCGATGACAGCAGCAGTTACACTTCACTGAGTGCCTAATCACAGCTCCCAAACTCACAGTTTTGGCACTAACTTTCTTTGCAGATTAGTCTGAAGATCTTGTAGCGCATTTCATGTGCTTATGGGCTATTGCTTAAATTATCAATTCACTTCCCAGGGAAGTAAGAAGAAATCATCTCAGAATTTTAACAGCTCATTTTGTTTGGAATACATTTGTCAGCAGATGACAGTCCTAAATCTACTCCTGTTGGCTCTGTGGGAAGTGGTAGGAGGCATTTCCTCAGCTTGCCTGGTTTTTTTTTCCAGACCATTTCATTAAGTTGTGATAAAATGCCATTGCCCAAGGTATTTTCTTTGTTAATTTTCCACACCGCGTCTCAGCACTGAAGAAAACGTGCTTGGAGAAATTACTTGGATGATTTGACATTTTGTTTCCACTAACTTTACAGTGTTGCCACCCTGCAGATAAGTAACCAGCCATAAAAGTAAAAGAAGGAGCATGCTCTTACTCATCCCTGATGAGCAGTTTCTCCCTTCTCACTTTAGGGATACTTCCAGATCTTTAGCACCAGCCTTTGGTTTTGCTTGGATTAACAATAAAGGGTCTAAATCACTTTTTGCACAACTAGGTTTCAGAAAAGATAACCACTATATTTTTGGCTAGCATATAATCTCCTGAAGTATTCAATTTAATCATTCTCTAGAATTGCCACTCTTCTAAATATCAAGCTAACATTCCACTATGACTACCCCAAATAAGAGCTGGACTGAGGGGCCCCATATCTACCTCGGATTTGTGTGGCATCTTCACCCCTACTTCAAACAATAGGTATCAAGTTATTCCCACATGGAAGTTTTAAAATGAAACAGTGAAACTTTGCTTTTATCAAGCTTACCACTCACTATCGGTAACACTGTAAGGAGCCCTGACAGTGAAGAAGCATAGTATATATAAAGTTCTTGATGCAACAGCCTATTCACCATTACACTGTCTTAAAAAGTACTTCAGAAAATGAGCAGGTAATGCAGACACGGCTGGAAAGTCAGGGTGAAAACACTGTTTTCAAACGTAAGTAGTTCTTTACTGTCAAAACCAAGATGTTCATCCTTCTGCAATTACTGTAAACTTGTTTTGAGGTGACATTCAATTATTCCTGATTCCCAAAAGTGACATAAAGGCTACTGTAACAGCTTAGATACTGCAGCATTTATTGCAGTAGTCTTTCACAACACACAAAATAGGACTCCTGAGATGAACATTTGTATTAACGCTGACAACAGTGGCAGGAGGAACAAATGATTGGGAACATAAATTAAGTTAGTCCTGAGAGATAAAAGAAATCTGGAGTTCCTCAAAAGGCAGAAGGAATCAGAATGTACATGCAGCCTGCTAGGGGAGAGATGAATGCTTAGAGAAAAGGTAAGCATGGTATACTTCATCTTCATTCAGAAAACAAGTGGAATCTAAAGAGGTGTGAGAGGGTGATGATCTGAAAGGCCTGTTCCCTAAGAAGGGTTCCTCATAACCCACAGACAGATATGAAAGAATGTGATGATTTTAAACAAAACTTGTACAGTCACATCAATGTGGCAGCAGGACTGGTGGCAGTCCTATGGCTGAATTCTTTTTCTGGGTGCACATGATTATTACACAGGTATATAAAGGAACTTGGCTTTGCTTCTCTTCTCTCAAGACTAAATCTCATCCCGTTCTCATTGTGATAGGCAGTGCAGAGCTGAAAGAATTAATCTTGCAAATTGGTCTCATACAACTCCTGCCATTTAAACAGCACCCTCAAGATGCTCTGAGAGATTAACACATTAAATACTTGCAGTGCAGTTGCTATTTACATATCCGAAGCATCCATCTGCCAAGCATTCATTTGTGTCCTGGGTGCCACAAAGGAATAGATTAGGGAGTTATCATATCTCAATATACTTGAAGCACACTTCAGTCTTACAGAATCAATTAATGTTCTGTGTGTCAGACATAGGTCTGTAACACGAGGCAGCATTCAGCTAAAATAATCTGATATCATTTACACATGGTCTAATAAACATTATTTTGCATCTTAATGGGGTTCAGTCTATATAGCATAGATACTATCTTATTAGTCTGGTATAGTGGAATGGTGTCATATATCAGGGATGGGATGAAACGGCTATTTTTAGAGATGCTGATCTTGTATTTTATAGGGCTTTTAATTTAAATAATCATGAAGTAGCATATCTTTACCATTCTACACCACTGTATTGTATAGTGCCTCCTCAGAAACAGTTGGAACAATTCAGTATTAGCCCTGTTCTGAAAGAGAGTACGACAACTATGGTATCTCAGTGCAGAATTTAGCAGAGGTGGAAAAATAGCATGCTCAGAACACAGGGAAAACTCTGTGATGAATGATACCAGCAAGTAAAAACAGAGAAAGAATAGGACTGGCAGTTCTGGCAGAGCTTTGCTGCCAAGCAAGAGTGAGCACTTCTGCCCAAACATCTCTATTACTAACTAAACAGTCATGCCTTTGGTCTCTGAAATGAGTGAGTGGTCTCCTTCCTACCAGGAAAAAGCTAATTTTTCTATTTCTTCGTCAGTCTGCTTCTTATTTGGTTAAAGCAAAAAAGCCAGAGCACAGCATAAATCCCCCTCGTGGGTTTTAGTCACTCATGGCTACTTGAAACCTTTTATAAGTTTTGGAAATATTTAACAGCTTTCAACACAAGGGCACAGTGACACAGGATGACTGAAGTGTGCATTTGGGTGTTGAGAATATATGTCAGTGGACATTCCTCCATCAGGGTTGCAGAGACATACCTTAGCCTCATGCTATGAGGTCTGGTTACTGTTACCAAAGAACTACAGGTAAGATCCAAAGTTATCTGGACATCAGTATTCTCATTTCTGTGTTTAATGTGCCACAAAATCCAGGCCTCTCCAAACGGAGGGACTAAATCTACACTGGTCTATCTTCCTTTTCTATCACAAGTGAATCACAGCTTTGACCCTTCAACTGGTTCCTTTATAAAGGAGGAAATTCCACTGCTTTCTGTTCTCTCCATTATCCTACCCCGTGGATAACTTCAAATGGCTCCCAGTGAATTTGGGTTCTATAACATGACGATTCACAGCAGGCTGCCTTCTGCTCAGAGTTCCAGCTGGAAGCCCTGCTCTGCACAACCTCATGAGGGTGGAAAGGGCAAGCCCACAAGAGGATCCCAGGGGAAGAAGGGCTGCAATGAACACTAGCTTGGTAGCCACAGCATTGTCTAGATTGAGGAGCACTAATTATATGAAACTGTCACACACAGAAAACACAATCTGCTTTTACATTCACAGACGCCAGTATCAGACCAGAGTCAGGGAATAACAGCATGCCCATAGTTGCTCCCAAAACATAACCATAGAGGCCAGAAAGTTTATTACCTTTGTGAGGATCAAGCGTTGATACTTCAACTTCAGTGTACTCCACCTCAGCACTCTCAAGGTCAGGTCCTGCCCCAAAAATATCAAGAAGATGTTTCTTTGCAGGACTGCTTACTTCATTTGAGCTGTGGGCCTGATCCTGCTGCCACTGAAATTAATGGACAAGTCCTCATTGACTTTGATAGGTGCAGGATCAGGCCCTACTTATGGCAGATGCAAGTTACTCTGCTACGAGTTGTAAGACCAACCCATTCCTAGGTCATTCCAATCCCAAAGGCAGTAGACCAACTCAAGCCAGATTTCTGGAACTGTGGGACATGTAAATTGTGCCTAAAACTCTTACTTTCAATTTAACACCTTCAAAAGTGGCGCAACATAAACGGAGCAGGGAATGATCTGAGATTCTCCCATAGTCCTGCTCCAGCTCCTCTCTTCTACTTTCTCTTTAAGTATAAAATTAGCTTTACCCTCATCTGTTGATTTCATGTAATTTTCACTATCTTAGTGTAACCTGAACCTAAAATACTCAATCAAAAGTTGAGCTGACAAAATATTTACTGTAGCCAATCAAATGAATGAGTTACACAGCTGCAATTCCTATTGTCATTATGGTTATTTATATATGAGAAATTCTACTTTTAGATTCACACCTAAGACATTCATAAACACAGGTGGGAAGAATGGGGGGGTTTAAACAATCAGCTACAAAACACCCCAGGGAAAACTGTGTTTCTATCAGGTGCTCTAAACAACATGTCCACCCATCTTTGCAAAGTACACTGTAATGAAAAATGCCCAGTCATGGCAAGTTAGTGTCGCTGTACTGTGGCCAATATCACAGGTCCATGTGCCACCACTTAGATTTCTTCTCTGAAATCGTTTTCTTGCAGCTGTGTTAAAACTGTTGATAACAGAACCATGAGTTCTTAATCTGAAATTTGTGAACTGATTGCCTGGTTGAAGTGCCTGAGCAGACTTATAAACCAGTCTGGTATAAGACATGCTCATAAAAAACTGTACAAAGACAAAATGATGGAAGATACAGAGGAATACCAATAACATTCTGCCAGGTAATCCCAAAACACTGGGTCCTATCCAAACAGCAAGCATGTAAGTCCAAAACTTTAAATAAATGTTTAATTAAACCAACTCACTAATAGTCTTACAGCAAAATATCTTACCTGAATAGTAGTCTCCATCATTGTGCTGTCTTGTCAGTTTTTCACTTGTCGAGTTAGTAGCCAAGGCAGGACTGAAAAGCAAATGCAAGTTGATGGAATTATCCAACAGCACTCAACAAACACATGATGCTATGCAAAGATCAGTCATTTTCTATGCTAACTACCACATAGTCTTAAATATTAAATCTAATTAAAATTTTGCCTTTCTCTTTAAGAGAAGCACAAACAAATTTTAAGACCAAAAATGCTCCCTCTTCCATTTCTCTTAAGACCTCTGTATTTTTAATTCCATACCTAAATGCATCCAAATGCAAGCCTGACATTCTTCTAGTTCTCTAAGCTGTTTGGGTTTTTTTTTTTTCACCTATTTTTAGAGTATTTCCTCATCCTGTTGTTGTGCTAGCAGGTGGTACATGAAGCACAACCATCTATTGTCTGCAGGTGTGTGCCATAATAATCTATACTCTTATGGTGAAAGGCCTCCAGCCCTTTAAACAGAAATACTTCACCATTACTATATAGCAAGCGTTGTGGCTTAACCCAGCCAGCAACTAAGTACCACACTAAGTACCACTCACTTCCCCCACCTTCCCCAGGTGGGAGTGGGGAGGAGAATCAGGAAAGGGTAAAACCCATGGGTTGAGATAAGACCAGTTTAATAATTGAAATAAAATAAAATATAATAACAATAATAGTAATGAAAAAAGGAGAGAAAGGGAGGGAGAGAGAGAGAGAGATAAAGCCCAAGTAAAACAAGTGATGCTCCATACAATTGCTCACCACCCCCTGACTGGTGCCTGGCCCATCCTCAAGCAGCGATCGGCACCTCCTGGCCACCCCCCCTAGTTTCTATACTGGGCATGATGCTCTATGTTACAGAATATCCCTGTGCCTAGTTCAGGTCACTGTCCCGGCTTTGCTCCCCCCCTGGCTTCTTGTGCCGCTCCTCGCTGACAGACCATGAGCAACTGAAAAGTATTTGACCCAGAGTAAGCACTACTGAGCAACAATTAAACCATCAGTGTGTTACCAACATAATTCTAGTACTAAATCCAAAACACAGCACTGTACCAGCTACTAGGAAGAAAATTAAGTTTATCCCAGCCAAAATCAGGCAGGTATGCACCATTTACATGCTCAGGTTCCACACTTTCCAATACATCCCAGTTAACCACCATCACCTTTCTGGTCAGTTTCTATACTGGGCATGATGCTCTATGTTATGGAATATCCCTGTGGCCAGTTCAAAGGGTCGGCTGTCCTGACTCTGCTCCCTCCCAGCCTTTTGTGCACCTCCTCGCTAACAGACCACGAGCAACTGTAAAGTACTTGACTCAGAGTAAGCACTACTTAACACACTGATGGTTTAGTTGTTGCTATCAACATTATTCTCATACTAAATCCAAAACACAGCACTGTACCAGCTACTAGGAAGAAAATTAAGTCTATCCCAGCTGAAACCAGGACAGCAAGCCGTCTTACCCAGACATCTCCATGGATGGTCCTTTAGCTTGACAAGAGAAAAATAAAAGCATCTATTAATAGACTGCACAACTAAAATAATCTAAAAGTAAAAATCAAAAGTATAGTGATTATCTACCCAAGTCAGAATCACTTCTCTTGACTATCACAGAATTAATTACCCAGTGGCTTACATCCCATTTACCACCCGCTCCCTTAAATGTCTCTTGCACAGAGAATCTGAGATCCCAAATCTGAGACTTTAGCCTGGCCAATTTAAGCAATATGGGAGATCCAGATACCCCAAATTTTCCTCAGTATTTTGCAATGTACTGCATATCACAGGATAAACAAGATTTACTTGGTTTTTGACAGAACAAGATCTGAAAGAACACCTTAATGATAGAAGAGATCCCTATGTGAGAATGTATTACGGCTGTAAGGAGAAAAAAGACAACAAAACAACAAGCAAACAAAACCCCAACCAAAAATGGACTCCACAACCCAATACTCTCAAATTTCTTTCCTGAGGATTAGAGAAGCACTGCAGTAACACCTGAGTTGGGACCCCAAATCAAATTGTCACAGCTCTATAAGGGATCTAAACCCAAAAACCCCTCAGGCCCCTTCTGCTTCTACATTGCACAGGACTGAATTCCAGACCTAGAACTGCATTAGAACAATGCAATTCTGGCCTATCTCCAATAACCTTTGCTTTACTAGTGACTTCCCAGCACTACTAGTTAGATGCTCCCATTTTGCCCAATACACTTGGAAAGCTTCAGCACACTTGCAGCTTAACTCAGGCCACCCGGTGCTTTGAAACAGATTCTAAGTTAAGTAAAAATTGTATTTAGTCACCTCCAAAGCTTCACCCCACAGCCTTTGCTGCTGAAACAAATGCAAGTTTAGCTGTAATACATTTGTCACAAATAGAAGGGAATCATTCATTACCCTTTTTCTTCTTACACAAAAACCACCATAAAGCGAGAGTTGCGGCTCCTGCGATGGATATTAGGACAAACGCAACAATGACTCCTTTCTGCCAAGATGCTAAGATGACTGGAAATAAGAAAGACATGTTGAAGAGAGTACGTACAGTAACAGGTCACCATGGCCAACTTCTGCAGTTCCTGACCTTTCATTTTCCTACAAATCGGCCTTCTTAACACACTGGGGAAGAACTTTAAGAAGATTTGCATGCAAAGTTCACGAGTGAGCCACTCCTTTGTGACTGAAACCTCAGTACAATGGGTTGCTTTTAGCTTGTATCTGTTTCCTTTGACTTTTGAGCTTCCTTTAAACTTTCCTATGCAAGTTAGGCAACCTCTGTTTATAAATAAATCTCTCTGTTTAACTTCTGACAACGGTGGAACAAAAGTAACAGGGTTACACTTAGTAACATACCAGACAACATAACCTCAACCGTTATGATGACATAGCATGCAGCTTACCCTAAAAGTTAGCTTACCACTGATGGTTATTGGATGGCTTTTCACATCTACGTTAGCTCGATTAGAAGCCATGCAGTAGTATGTCCCAGTGTCCTGCCTGCTCATCGTGCCCTTGCGCCACATGACTCTGTCAGCGTGTTCACTTTGCTCAAATACAAGAACATCACGATCAGCTTTTCTAAAAATCCTGAAGTGGATTGGCCAAGATCCTTCTTTCACAGAGCAGAGAAAAGCGGTCTCACTGCCCTCCTCCACTTCTCCATATGGAATACTGCCCAGGCTGGCATTCCTGATTGGCACTACAGAGGAAGGCACAAAGGAAACAAATATTAGCACTATTAGAAATAACTTTGATGATAAAATACAGTATTGTAGAAATAGTTGCTTTAATGCTTGTGTTATATGCTTTAACTGTTACATGAAACCTCACTACCATCTTCTTTTTAGAGCTTCAACTACCAACTTCCCTCATAGAGGAATTTTCCCTTTCTACTTCACACATATTTGTAGATCAGAGACCTTGCTCACATACAGTAACTCCTAGTTACTAACAGGCACAGTAATAAACTGACTTTCAGAGTTACTTTGCCACTGCAGCTTCTGGTGTCGAACACATGCTCAGTGCCTCTGAAAACAGCAGCTAGTAACAGAGGCATTTAGGGATTTACATCAGTTATTTTAGTGATTGAAATCATAGACTATCTCTAATATCATTATGCATACATTTAATTCGCTCCTATGAAAATCAAACATGAGGAAAACATCTGCTCTGAAATTCTGAATCATTAGTTTTACTAAAACAGCTTCTGTAAGATTTCAAGTCAGAGCTGTTTTTAACATTAGCATAACCTCAGTTGTAGTTAACTTGATTCAGACCACTATCATGGTTTTTACTCTAGCAACAAATGCTCAGAGATACCAAACTCCAATTATTTTTAATTCAAGTGAGCAAAAATTTGTAAACATTTCACATCCATTTTTGTTTAGTCCATCATTTTCTGCTACAGTTTCAAAACTCAAAATATGGCATTAGACAGAGTGAGAATTAACCAGACTTACCTACTACTGTGACGTTTAGAATATTGCTGGTTTTCACACCACTGGAGTGATTATTTCTAGCATCACATTTGTATCCCTTTTTGTCATTTTGTCCAACATTTTCATCCAAGAACATAGCATATGTATCATTAATGACTGTTTCCTTAATTACATTTCCTTTGTAGAATTTGAATGTTATTGGTGGTGTTCCCCTGGCTGAACGACAGATTAACTGCAGAGGCTTCCCTAACACCACCTCTGGTAAACCACTGACAACAGAAAGAGTTGGCTTGGAGACTGGAGCTAAAAGGGGAACAACAGAAAAAATGGTTGCAAAATACACTGCATAAAGCTGAAAGATACAACATTATTTTGTAGAAAACATATAAATACACAATATTTAGCTAGTTTGCACACACAGCTTATATTGGGAAGCTCTTCTTCATTGTTAGAATGGAAGCAGGGGGTAACTTGAACAAAACAAGAATATAGATAATAGAACATATGTAACAGAATAAAATAGCATACAAGGAGAACGTAAAGGAAGACAAAAGGATCAGTGACACAGCTGTGGATCATCCAAACTCCAGAACTAGCTCTGACCCAAGGAGTAAGTCTGTAGAGCAAAAACACATGTAAGTACCAGTTCATGTATTACCTGAGATGGATCCTGCAGCACGTAATCAGGAACCTCTGCGTCTGCAGCACAGTAAATCACAATCCCCCTTTAGACTTGAGAACTAACTGTGCTTGTTCCATGAGAGGGAAGGAAACTAGGGTATTTGTAATTAATGTGCTGGTGAGGGGGGTGTATTGATAGCAAAAAACTTGGCTTTTCTGGAGTAGAACTCTCCAGATGACCTCTGGCTCTCATGGCTTTCTACCTGGAGGGCCAGGGGGAGGGATTCAAGGCACTGACAGAGTTTCAGATCAAACTGATGAGTGAAAGGTTTGCAGAACATTCCCATCTCCTGCAAATGGTAATGAATGACAGCTTATTTGTCACCTAGCAGAACCAAGGGAAGAGAAGGAAGATCGGCCCTGGAAAAGTCTGACTTGATTAGACCATGATAGGCCAAATCCTCTACAGTTACAGATGACAAGCACATCTCACAGAAATTAATACTTCTAGAACAAATAGACACCCTGCTAGTTCGTGGATTAGAGACTGATTCTGTCAATTGATGTGCTTATAAATAAACTTACAGTTTTGATTTCCCCCCATACCATTGGGTTCTAAACCTCTGTATCAACTCACCATAAACATTTATCCTTACAGGTTTACTCTCCTTGACTATTCCTTTTACTTCAGCTTTACAGATGTAGGATCCAGTATCATTCACACTAACTCTCATTGTTAAATTTCTAGAAGTTTCCAACAAGACATCTCCATTTGAATTCCTCCGCAGCACAGAGAAGTTGGCTTTCTGAAAGCCACTAATGCTGCAGCTCAGAGTTAACTCTCTGTTTTCATCCAGTTTATTCATAGAAGCAGCCAGTGTTGGCTTGGGGAATAACTCTGCAAGATAGAAAAAATAATTTATTCATTCAAATTGAGCCTAGAAGAATATGACTACCTATGTCAAAGTATACAGAATGAAGGACATAGTGAAAGTTTAGAATTAGGGAAAAAAATAATCATATTATTTTAAAATAATAATATTTTCAGGGAAAACATAACTTAGCAATCACTAGAAACCACTTTTTGTATGTGTTATTTGAGAGTATTATTTCAGTTCTTGACTTCTACTGAATTTAAACTTAAATGTTAATCCACTGAGTGAACAGAGGTGTTACCTGACACAACAACATTCACTTTGGTGGACTTAGATGCTCTCCCTTGCTCCACCTTACACAGGTATTCACCACTGTCCTCTAGAGTAGCTACTGCAGAGTACTTCAAAACTTTCTCATCTCGTACACTGTTCAGTATTGTTTTGTTTTTCTGGAGTATGATTTCGATGTCACGCATTCGGGCTACCACAGTTGAGCATTCAAGCTGTATTCTGTCTCCTTCTGTGATATTACGTGAGGGCTTGACACTCAGAGTAGGCTTTATAAATGGTTCTGCAAGAGAATACATAGAAACTCATGACTCAACTTTTTAATTATAGCAAGCAAAGAATTGTAAAAAGAAAAGCTAAGCAACTTACCCCTGACTGTAACAAGTGTTTTGTTGCTGTGTTCTGAGCTGTCAAATTCACGTTGTACATGTCTCTTACCAAAGCAATCAAATTGTAAAATATTATCTCCTTCTTCAACAGAAAATTCCACTTCAGAATAATTTTTGTATGCTTCAAAGACATATTTTTCTTTAGGTGTTGAATTCATCTTTATCTTTCGGAAATAGAAATACAAAGGAGGAACTTCTTCTGGCAGCTCACAACGTAATTTCACAACTTCGCCCTCTAAAACTTCTTTTTTCTCAGCAGTGAGGATTGGCTTGGTCATTCCTAAGAACAGAAAACAAGAAAAATGAAATAGAACATTGCATAATCCTGAAAAAACCACTATGTCTGATGACTCTGGTAGTGATTTATGCTAATGAAGAGGTGCAAATAATTTGTAAGAACTGAGCTTTTGAAGACAGTTCCTTTGATGTGTGGGTATATGCCAAGGCACCTTCAGAAGAACAAAATGCCCCTTCAGAGGGCAATACAATCTCTATACAATGTGTGAAGTATGAAAGTTGGTGTTTTGAAGGTAAGACCACTTCCTCCTCAGTGTTCCCTATTGCTACTAAGAAATGAGCAAGCAAAGAAGCTAAATGCCATCCCAGTTCCTGTACCTAAGAGTACAGGCCTCTGAAAAAAAAAGCTACAAGCCCTCCACAACCCTGTAACTAATGCTGAAAGAGTTCTTTCTACATTGCTTTTCCAGGGCAAAAATGTCACTTGCAGTCAAGAACACACGGCTGGAAAGAGTATAGATGAAGTTTGCCCCTGTTTTCATAAGAGATGAAAGGACAAGACCGATATAACATTATCTACAACAGTAGTCCACAGTTGATAATAACTTCGGCAATGGCTGTCACAAGGTGAGAATCTCAATACATCTCAATACATTTCCAGCTTTTCCAGCAAACTACCCACCCCCCATCATGTTCATGATCTGTGGGCACAAGCTTTCACACATAATGCTTTCTCTAGTCTAATAACAGAGGCACAGGGCAGAGAGCGTGGTGGCACAAGGAGGCACAGATTGCATTCCTGACTATCATTGATCTGCCATGTAGCCTTGGGATTGTCATTTCATTTCTGTGCCTTACCATGAGGATTTAGTACCAAAGTCT
>JANHGB010047357.1:0-28580 GCA_026283785.1 Coracopsis vasa
GGCAAGGTCTGGCGAGGGCTCGGGGCTCCCTCAGTGGCTGTCGCCGCCCAGAACTGCGGCTCCTGCGCGCGGGGTTTCCCCTGGCTCCGGGGTTGGAAGCTCCTCTCTGGAGCTGCTCCCCTCGGCAAATGACAGTTAGCGGCTAACGATGACTGGTTTGAAGCTGCCGCCGTCTCTCCTGGCGCCGCCCCCTGTGAGTCAGGTGTTCGCGTCATCTCGTGTCCTCAGCTCGGCTGATTTACTCAGGTGTACTTGGAAATAACCCTGAATCTGTTGTGGAAAATTGCGAATGGTTTTCCAATGCTGACTATGTAAAACTCCTGGAGAACCCATCACAACTCCATTCATTTCTAGGACAGATTTCTAAGGACCTTCATTTTGGGATCCATTCTGCAATTCAGCTTGAATCCGGTGGACACACAAAACCCACTTCTTACTCTGATTCTGAAGGGTGGTTTTAAGGAAGTAAATTTAAAATGTTGGCTAAGTAACACTGAAACAAAGTGTATTTCCAGCTCCCATATTCTGTTCAATTGTATTATTTTCACTACACAAAATATGTGAGTGTTGTTACTGAGTAATTTGAGGTACAAAAAAATGCTGTATCAAAGTGAAGAAGAGTCCCTGCAGTGCCAATCTTCCATCAGCAATGATAACTGTTTCTCATTTAGAAATACAAAATACTTACCAGTGTAGAATGTCAATACTTCCCATACTTGTATTTAAACTTTGCAAGTTTCTGTTGTGTTGTACATAGATATAACATGATCTGCAAGTGAGAAACAAGAAAATGGAGATTAAACTGATCAATGATATTAAGAAGAGCTAGTTACCGGAACTGAAATAATAGTAAAAGAGAGCTGCCTCTTCTTTAAATACTTCAACAGGGAAACGTTTTCCCTGGGGTTTGAAAATCCTTCTACTACATTCATAAGGAGAAATATACGGAAATACTTTCCTTGCTGGTAACTCCATTTAAATTCCTACAGCAAGGCTAAGGGTATAAATTTAGAGAAAAATTCTTCTGGGAAACAGCACAGTAGGAAAGTGATTATCCTGTTGGTAGGAAGGCGCAACGGTGGGAGGATGGATGCAGCAGGACTTTTGCTGCATCGTCAAACCAGAATGTCTTCTGCAAACTAAGGAGATTCAGTCAACTGCTTCTACCAAAGAACTCTGGACACGTCATTCTTGGTTTTTTTTTGTTGTTTTGTTTTTATTAGTTGTCATTCTTCAACATGATGAATACTTACAGCAGTATGTTAAAAAAGATACAGTAAAGTCTATTGGCATCACTGCATAGCAGTCACAGCATTTTCACACAATCTAGTGCTTCCTTTCAGAATGATGCATATGGCATATATACGCACATATGGGGGCTGCTTCTTGGTCCCAGTGAAGTTGGTGGGACCAGTTTTTGGCCCATAGAGTTGTATAAGATATGTGAATATGTATATATAAAATGCTTTACAATAAACATGACATATACAATCTTGAATTCCAAGATAAGCAGAATATATTTTACATCCAAGTCAAACTTACGCTCCGCACTTTATGTACCTAAAATATTGTATGGATTATAGAAACAAATAATAAAATAATACTTTGCACCAATCGAAGTAATTTGGATACGTATTTATGGCATGAAGCTTGCCTTGGGTTTGTATTTTGGAGTGGCTTTTTTGAAGATCCTAATTCAATTTTAATTATTGATTTTTATAGGCCATGAGTGGGGGATTGTGGTGTTAAGAGGTGAATGGGTGTACTTTATGGACAACTCAGATGAGTGACTCAAAATATAAGACTATAAACCTGAAGATTATAACTACTTGAGTGTTTTTCCTTTCTGAGGGGAGTCCATTTGGAAGAGCTGGTATGCATTCTGTCTGTTTTGTTGGAAACTTTTAATAGCAATTTCAACCACAGATTGGAAAATCTGGTGAGATAGCTATGCAGTGTGAAACAGGCTTATCTCATTTACTGTGGTAGCAGCCTTCTCACTGATCATTTTTGGAGACTTATTTTCTTCATGAAAACCAGTAGTTTATACAAAAATAATTGACCCGTGTCGTAGATCAGGTTAGATACAACTGCAGATCATGTGGTTGGTTTGTTTGTGGTTGGTTTTTTTCCTCCATAGACTCCATTTAATCTCATCTACTTTTCCTTCCCCCCCTTTTATCTGGTGTTTGGAACATTGGCTCTTAAAAACCCAAAGGTTGGTAAAATCTTTAGCAAAAATACATATGTATGCATTACTTTAACCAGCCTAAAGTTTAACTTATCACCACTTTATTATTATTGTTATTTTTACAGAATTTGCCTCTTTGATAGTGTGAAATCTGCATTTTAAGTAACTAGGTTTTAATCAAATTACTTGTATGGGGCAAGCATTTCAAGCTCCTGCTTTTAGCAGTTTTTTGCTTCTTTCCTGGTAGGAAAAACCTACCCAGGTTTTAAAACTTCAGAATATTTTAGCTGCACTGTCCCAATAAGAAAGAAAAATAATTTACAAGGGCTTTATGTAAAGTGGCTAATAGGGCTAGCAAGACAGAAATCTATATTATCTACATAGGTGTTTTTCTGTTATGTGGCTTTAGCATTCTGTTGGCATCCTGGGAAGAAATCCCAGTACAGACATGTTCTCCAAACTAGAGAATACCAAATATGTATCACAACTGTATATACTGAGCACTGGTGTTGTTGGGTTGGCCGTATTGGGTATGGTTTGGCTTCTGCAGGAAATCAGGTGGTAACATTCTGTATTACAGAGCCCGGTGAACCTGGCTGCCAGGCATCTGCTGCCAGTGCCTAACTGACGCAAACTGGCCCAGATCCAAACTTGAGTAATGGGTTTGGCTCACAAGTACAGAAGCATTTCTGGAGCCACACTGAACCTATTTCAAGCATTGCTTCGTTAGACAAGGTGACTGAAATCTAGCAAGTGTGTTCAGTGCACCAAAAAACCCCACAACCTGCTCATTTCAAGAGAAGCTTTTCAAAGTTGGGAAGTTTTAACTTGGTAAGCGCAGACTTGTAATGGGTCCTGTAGGCTCTAATTACAGGTCTTGGTTTTATTGTAGCTGTAACAGAACTTCATTTCTACCTAAGCTTTTCCGTTGGGCCCATTTTCTGGAAGCTTCTCAGAAACAGCTTAACATCTGTCAAGAGCTTTTTATGCTGCTAGACACTGGGTTTGTTTAACAAAACTTCAGAAGGTTTAAAAAAGAAAATGGCTTCCATTTTTTAGTAAAAAGACAAAACAAGGGAAATTACATCCTTTTGTATGTACTTAAGTGCTTCTAAGCAGCATTTTACACTGCTTGGATATCATCCTAATAATTGTCCTAAATCTGTCAGGAGAAGGAAAAATACACATAAAAAGCTTCAAAGTGGTAATGCTTCCACCCCCACCATTAGGTGGTTAAAAAGACATTTATGCCCTGTAGTTAGAAGTAATTTTATTCTACTACAACTCTGTCTCCTTGCTTGGCATGGTACTTCTAATATGTGAGTCCCATTTAGAAAAGGGAGGAAGAAGAATGTTTTCTACTGCTGATAGCTTACAGAACAGTAGAGAAAAAAAAAGTGTTCTTGGGATGATTTGCGTTCTCACAGTGACTTCCATCTTCCTGCTTCACTGGATTTCAGTCTCTTTCTCTAAAGATACATGGCCAATGAATTAGTAGAGCAAAACATCCTTTACTAGAACTTACTTATGCTTTTTAATTTCCTTTAAACATATTAGTCACCTTATAAGCATTTTGTCTAATCAAGTCAATATTCCCTGTAACTGAGAAAAATTATATTCTGTTCCCCCTTGTATGCCTATGAGTAAATACTAATTTTCTCAAACACCAACTTAAATAGCTCTTTCTCTGTTGACCTCTACCAGGTATTCACATCCAGATATGACTATATGGCCGTATCTGCTAATTCTTTTGGAAAACAGCTATACAGGTTTGATGTACTGGGGCTTTACAATACCACCATACTTTACCTGAATGTAATTAATTTTTCTGGGGGCAGAGGAGAAGGGGACAATTGCTTTGGTGGAATGCAGTAGTGTCTGGGAATACAATCTCATTGAAATGATGGGAGCTTAAGTAAAGTTTTATAAAGACTATCCCAGCTGAGGTTGTTCATGGCATAGATAAGGCCATGGATCTTTCACAAGCACAAGACTATAGAAAATTTGTCAGCTGCTATGTTTGTTAAGAGGGTTTTTCTTGATACTCAGACTACAACACATTTTTTCCTTCATTGAGACTGATCTAAAAGTCAGTTGAAGTATTTTTTTTAATGAAAAGAAAAATACAAATGCATTTTGATACTGGCTATCTAAGGAGGGAATGTGGGGAAACATCTCTCGAGAAAACAGTTGGACTCCAGGATTATTAGAGTACCATGCTTTGTAGATCACTAAGCTATTTAATAAAAAATCACGCTCTTGAATAAATGATCATCAGGTCGAACTGTTAAATTATGTGGTGGTATTGTCATTTTTGGTTGTTTGTTTTGTTTTTTTTTTTTTTTTAACTTAAAACTACAGGCTCTGTGAAGCTTTTGCCTAGGCCAAATGTGCAAGGTGCCATGGATTAAAACACTGACCCATATGGAATGTGTTTGAAGTTTTCAAGAAGTTATCCTGCCAGACTTCATTCCTTAATGACCTTTGATACACCTTGGGTAGTGGAAAGGCAGTTCAGAATCATATTTTGTGATCATATGATTTTGGCAGCTATCAGAAGATGAAGGATGCTAAAAGTTAAGGCTTTTATCCACAAACAATGGTGTATATTAATAAACTCTATACCATATTTACAAATGCTTTCTCTTGTATTAAAACTAACAGTATTCTGTTCACAGTGCCAATGTTTTTACAGGTAGCAATCCCACAGTACTCCAGTATTTTGGCATGGGAATCAGTAGCGCTTTGTATTTACAGAAAATGTACACATATGAATATAAACATGTTACTTGAAACAGTACTCAAAAGATAGATCTTTTTGTGTTTCAAAGGTTTAGACTGTACAACACCTTCCCTTTTGGTTGCGAGGGAATACTGTTCCTTGCAATGAGAAGATGCCCGTCTTTTATCCAAAGTGGCATAAAAATGATTACCAAAATGAGCCTTGTTACACTGGAGTTGTGTATACGGAGAGTAGCTTCAGTCCAAGGTTTATAGATCTTGTTTAGTGCACAGAATACAAAAGTTAAAAAGGTTTTTGTTTTAATTACTAAAATAACCAGACTCTCTCTGCCCTCTGTGAGCGCTGTCTCACTCAGCCAGTGTCCTCTGGATGCTGAAGATGCTGGTGGTTTAATGTGCAGCCCAGCTGCCAGCTTGGAAAGCATACAGTGCTCTGGGCCTATATACATATGTCACAGTATGACTCGTGGTAAATGACTTTATAACCAAGAGTGCCTCTAGCTCCCCTATTCTCTCAAGAATCTTCCCTGCTTCATGGCAGCCATAACCAGCTCGGCTTCAGTACTGCTGACTGGGACTCTGCATTCAGGCAGTTCATGACCAGAAGTGATGAATGGCATCAGGCATGCACAGAATGAAGAGGGGGAGAGGAACATGAAGGAGATCCAGAAGTGAACCCAGCAGAACCACAGGCTTGTTCGCAATGACCCTTACAGCTTCTGCTTTGCCATTTCTTCCCTTTCCGTGGTCTTGACAACAGGCTTCTAGCTCCCCCGGGTTTTGTTTGCTGCTGTGATCAAGACGGAGATAGCAGTGCTATGAAGAAAAGTGCAAAGCTGCCACTAAGGAGTCTCTTCTTCATTCAAAGTCTGTTCTTGGCTGCCAGTCACTTGACCTGAGTGGTCATTGCTCCTACTACTGCTGTGTTGCTTGTGGAGCAAACTCCTCCACTTGGCCTTGTTCCTCCTGAGATGGTTTAGCATGTTTTCAGATAGGGGGGTATCACCTGTAAACTGGGCCCACCTTTCAAAGAGTGGCTCTACAATGTATGTCATGAACCCTGGGGAAACACACAAAGGACAGCAGGTGAGGAACAAATTCATCCCATGAGTGCATTGCCCCACAGAATGTCTCAAGAGGATACAGCAATGTAAGTGGCAAAAGCCCTGACTAGAAGTAACAATAAAGCCGCAAGCAGTCATCAATTCCTTTTGAGATGCACAGCTTTTGACCAGCCCATATGACAAAATGTGGCTCCATGTGTATGTGTAACAATACAGTCTGTGAGAAACAGTATCCTTCTCTGAGGAGATTTCAGACTAGAAAGCAACCAGTACTTAGTCACACACTGGCTGCAATTTTTCTCCACAGATATTAGAATGGCCCCCTTTTTGCCTATACAATGACTCCTTTGTCTTTCAAATGCATATTTGGCTTGAGTAAGGTTTATTTTTTAATATTTTGTTTAGAATGTGAATTGTGACTCTTATGATACCTGCAGTTCTTATGGTTAAAACAAGGTGGGGGGAAGTTTCTCTTTGAGCTTGTGCCATACTGAGATGAGGTAGGCATGGAGAGAAGAGAATGGAACTAATACTTACCGATCTGTATGCTTGGTATTGTATCCTTCTGTTGATTGCAAAGGGGGCTTATTTCCAGTTCAAATTTTTGTTCCAGGTCACCTGCAAGAAAAAAGAAGGGAAGGTAAATTTATGCTACTTTTATCTCTTCTCCATACCTATACCAGATATTTACAGTGACTGCAACTGTGTGGATTTGATCAGCTGAAATCTTCCACCAATGACAACCACATTAAATGTCTAAATACCCTTTTTTTTTTTAACTTTTTCTTTTTAGGTCTCAGAGAAACTGGGTATCCATACAAAGAAAACTTTTTCTAAGGAAGGATGACTTTTGAATGAACATTGAATCCACTGCTGGCAGTCCACAGCTGTGTGTGCACTAACAAATAAGGGCCAGAACATGGGATTAGGCAATTTATGTGTCAAGAACTATGGAATTCAAGTTATATATGTGGAAGAAGGATGAAATTCGAAGTTTGATTTATTACTGTGGTGTATCTGGGTATCAGGGCTATGCCTATGCTATTGCATAGTTTTGACTTAAATGCTAGTGTGCTTATTCAGGTTCCATAGCCCCGTATAGAATACCATGTGCACTTTTAAGCCTTGCCTTTCCTCTCTCTGCAGCATGCAATTTCTTCTTAAATCTGAGGGGAATATCTGCAATTAGATATTTAGAAAATATCAGGGAAACACTTCTGGCTTCCCAAACAATCAAAAGCAACAATTCAGCAAAACAGACAAACTAACAGTTTGTCATATTTCCAAATGTGCAGTTTAACTGTCTTCCTTTTCTCCTCTAAAAATACTTGATTGAAAAAAAGAGGGTCTCCACTCCAGTGGACACATAACTCCATTGATGTCCCCTCTATAGGTATTCTGAGTTGAAAATGGTTGACCTGTCTGGCTCAAAGTGTATCAATATATTCTTGGTTTTGACAAGTCATTTAATTGACAGGAGTAAGGCTTTTCTTTTGCATGGTAAGAACTTAAATGATGGTCAATTTTCTTATGCTTCAAGTTGCTATAAAAGTAACTGCATGAACTAGTTGCTGAGAACTTTCATGCTGGGGAAAGCCTTCCAAGCAATTTTAAATCTTCACCAGAGAAACTGATCATTAATGTTGCTTAGATATTAGCCATTTTCTTGAATTAATCTTGAACTGTTTCTCGCCAGTTCCAATTTTATATAAACAAAACGAGTTGCATTACTTACCTCACGTTCCTAATTGACTGTTAAAACATCTGAGAACAAGCTGAAGTATTTTTCTAGGAAAGTTTGTGTTAGGAGCTGCTGTAGGCATCAGGTGCTCCCTAGAATGTACCTCAGTTGTGTATTTTATTTGCTAATAGAGGTAGTGTAGATGCACTAGATGACTGGAAGATCAGGATCTGAGTCTCTATTAAAATGGCATTAGAAATGTTTGATACAAAAGATGTTAAAACCGTGTATGCCTTCCAGAAGGAAGATTTAACAAGGCACTAATTGTGGTATTACCTGCCCCATATTTAAAACGTAAGTGCTATTGTTTTAAAATCTTTAACTTAATGACAAAAAGCCCAGCATTGTTTGTAAGGGGGCAGAGAGGTCTACAATAATATTTTGAAGTGGTATCTAAATACATGCTAATTAATACTGGGTTTGTATCACTTACCAGGATTATCCAGCCACCAGTGACAGTCAGACCACAGTTTCTGTATATTCTCTCATACAAATACTTTTTCTCCCTGTTATGCCTCTGACTGGTCTCATATGCTCCAGTGTCCCCTTTAGGAGGTATATTATATTTTAGATACTATACCAATAAATCTTGAGTCCTGGGGAAAAACCTCTTTGTAAGAGTTGGGAGTGCTGCCTTTCTCAGCATGGTCCCTCAATACACTCAAGGTGAGGTATTGCACAACTGGGGCCTTGTCCTCATGAGCTGGATATTGATTATACATCTGACTAAATAAACCTGCATCTGGCAAATTGCTTATGTCGCTTCAAAAGCATCAAAGGCAAAGACATTTCACCAGCCTAAACTGACACTGGCTGAACACTAACTTACTGACCTATTTGTCCTTGTTATGGACTAACTGTACCAGGTACCAGCTCTCATGTGGCTTAATTGTGTACTGCAGAATTTTAAATGAACTGAGAACTTCATTGTGTGCTCTTCCAGTGTTTGTGCCACTTGCCTTTGGCTCTCAGGATGCTCCAAAGAATTTAGCAGTGATTAAACTCTGCTGCACCCTGTGTTGTAGCACAGCATGACCTTGCCTATGCACATAGTGCCAAATGGTGTAATTACTGTGTTTCAGAAAAATCCCTGCCTGACTGCGCTCTCTGCAGGGGTTTGAAAACATTTGCAAGAGGTCCTAGCCGAGCTTTGGCTTGTCTGCTTTGGCCTTTTCAACAGCGCGCTGGGAAGCGCGTTTGAACCCTTTCTCTGCATTTGTAGGCAGAAGAACGTGTCATATTTGGGAAACAGCGAGAGGAACGCTCCCATCAGAGCTGTGGCGGGAGCATGAAAAGCAAGATAAAACACGATGGGCAGCAGCAGGATTCTCGTGCAGTGTAGCCCTGGTGCTCTTTCAGCTCAGAAACACTAATGGTGACTGGAGGGTTCTCAGAGAAGAATCCAGCCATAGGCTCTCTAGCTGAATTCAAGCACTGAGGCACAGCAGAGCCTTCCCTCCCGCCTGACACAGCTACAGGAGCAGTGAGGGCAAAGAAATACTTGCTGCTCTTCTACCTCTTCTCACTTCTAAAATGAGGCAGAGTTTCTCTTCTATGGCTTGTTCTTGAGGGACATCTGAAGGCAAACAGGGTTAATTGAATGCTACCTCTGGCTTGCCAGACAAAAAGCTTGTCAGGCCGAGGAGAAAGGGGACTGCCACGTGTGAAGGGGCTGACCTTGCCGGTAAAACTCTTCGCAGACCCGTTCGCTCCACTGTTTGCTCAGATCCCAGAGCCGGCAAGGGTTGCAAATGTCAGCGCACTTGAGTGCAATCTGAAAGCGAAGAAGACAGATTAGCGGTGAGGAAAGATGTTACTGTCCAGCAGTGCTTCAGCAGTCAGTCTGCAGTCATTAAACTCCCAGGCCTCAGCAGCGATGTTGGGAAGGGTTAAGATCACCTTTTAGAGAGACAGCCTCACCCAAATACGCCTTGTGAGGAAAAAGCATTTATTTAAGCCGCAAACAAAACTTTCGGTCAGCCCTCTGCTTTACTGTAGTGAGACCAAGAGGAGGGCCAAATTCCAAGGCTGCAAAGTGTTTTGGCTATTTCTTGCAAGGAGTAAGCCAACAAAAGCCTCAGGCTGGCTCCTGCTGACTGCCTGGCTCAGTACCTATGGCTGATGACAAGGAAGGGAAGAGCCAAGCTGGTGTATCTGGGCATCATTTCTCTGTGGTCTCAGTGAGTGACCTTGTATCTCACTTCAATTACACTTCATCTTAATGTCTGCATATTTCTGCTCACAAAACAAAGCACAGGGCTCTCTGTACTGCCCCTGGCTTGGTTTCACTTAGTTAACTAGTACTTTTAAGTGCTTTGCAGGAGAATGAGTACAGGAGGGCAAGAGGTTTTTAAAATCAAGTAACTGCTTCAGAAAAGTAAACTATAAAGTAAATTATTTTTTATATTACATATTTAGTATGTAATAGTCAGTCTTACTGCCTAAGAACAAGATGTCATGTGCCTCATTTCTTCACTGAACACAGTCGGTTACCCTGACAGAGGTCAGAAATCATTCTGGCACCCAAGAGGAAAACATAAGAAATATCTCCTGTATAAATTCAGACCTGAATACTGGAGGAGGGAAGTCTCCAAGTCACTTTTTTCTCGGGATTAAACTGATTAGCCTTAATGTTACTGTCACTGGGACCTTTCCTGTCACAAGGACCTTTCAAACATTCTTTAATTTACCCTGATCAATCAACATTTTTTGATTTTTTTTCTTTTCTTCTTCCACAACTAATCCACTAAATAAGTGAATCTCACCGTGTCTGTGCCCTAGTTCCTATCTTCAAGAAAACACGTAAGAAACTTTCTGCCATAGTTGAGATCTGTAATCCCTCTGCATTTGGCATTTGCACAGCTTTTTTGCCTGATCTGTCCAGAAATATGATATGCCTATTATCCTGCCCTGCACAGGCCATTCAGAAAACTGACAGAAGACTGTGTTGGATGGAGGACAGGCAAGTAGATTACTACATTTCCCACGCTGCTGGAGGTGGAAGAACTAACAAATCAGTACTTCTTGCCTTGCAATTGGCACCTTTCCTGTAACCTCGACAAATTTATAACATGTAGATGTTTGTTTTATAAATGATAATGATTACTTAAACTCCTTTATGTATTTAAGAGTGAAATTAATGTTTTTTCTCCAGAGAAGCAGGTATATGCAGCTATTTTAGTCAAAATAATGCTTTAATAGGTAGAGATTTATTCTGAAGAGCCCGTTAATGACCACAGCTTAACTGGAAGAACCAGCCTGAATCTATTCGATTTCTGAATAAAGCATGGTTTCTTCATTAGCTGGGTAGATCCACTGGAGAAGCACCTGCTGCCATGGCAACAGCTGTCTCTGCAGAGGCAGCTTCCAAGCATCCATCCCAGGAACAGGGTTGGGCATGTGGTGTCAGGCTGGCTTGGAAAGAACACAGACAAGGGGGCTCTCCTGCACAGTGCCAGCAAATAACACCAGTGAGGTAGTGTCCGCAGAAGAGAGAATGTGATTGAAGCGTTATCTGGCAAGAGAAACAGTGGTCTGGAAATACAGTAAGTAATAGCTTATCTTTGTTTCTCAGCAACTGACACTCTCTATCTG
This sequence comes from Coracopsis vasa, assembly GCA_026283785.1. NCBI lineage: Eukaryota > Metazoa > Chordata > Aves > Psittaciformes > Psittacidae > Coracopsis > Coracopsis vasa. The sequence continues at coordinate 11,333 of JANHGB010047357.1, forward strand.
TGCATGCACAGCTTTTTAACTGAAGGAAATTACATAAGGAAGTACTGGAGGTGCCTTATGCTTGCCTGACATGCCAGGTGGCAGAAGGAAAGTGTTTATGGTGATAGGTAAGGAGATTATGATGTCCAGACACACTATCGTATCGCTATTCTAACACATACTAGGAGCTACTGTGACTCAAGAAATTAATAAAAAATGAGAGTGGAAAAATATTTTTTGACGTTACCTGAAGCATAAAATGTCTGTCTTGAGCATCCTCCAGCCTCAAATCCTGATTGTCGAGGTGAGATTTCAGACGGATCAGAAACTCATTCTGCCTGTTGATGTCTGTTGCCAAGATCAGGGAGCCCAACTGCTGCTCGATGTCTTGTCTACAATTAAGGAAAATAATCTCCTTCAATCACCAAACCACTAGCTCAAAACAATCTGCTACAAATCAGATCTACCATAAAGCTTCTCTTTCTTTATGGATCCAATCTCATCTCTTTGGTCAGTCTCTGCTGGGGTTTGCGGGGCATGACGGATCTAACTGCCTAAATGGGTTCAGAAGGAATAGATAACATAGAAGAAAAATGTCTGTTGGCATAGCTGGTTCTGAAAGCTTCTGAAAAGTGCTAGGAAAGTGAAAAAAACCCAAACAAACCCAAATCACAAAAAGAAACCAAAACCAACAAACCCAAAACAACAGCATAATGTGTCTAGAAAAATGGTCACATCTTAGCTGCCCAGAGCTAGGTGGTGAATACTGCAGCTTTGAAGTTGCAGTTGAAGTTGTGAAGGACTAGACTGAAGTCCTCTGAAGTACGACTGAAGTTATTAGTCTGGTGCAAAGGATTTCTGGAGGGATATGGAGCTTATTGCTTGTGTATATTCTCAGTGAGATCACCTGTGATTAAAATTTAGTATTGCAGGTTGCTCACTGGCTCAATCTCTACTCCTAACACTGCACAAAACCAGCAGGTAAAAAGTTAGCATCAACCTGGCCAAGGTGCACGTTGCTGCTTTTTTTTTTTGCTTCACTTGAAAAGATGGTGAAGACTGAACCACACCTCCTCAGTCAGGTGTGGAAGTCCTGAGCAGTCCCAATGCTACTTGACCAACAGCTCTATTTTTCTATTTCATGTTTTTTAATACCTAAATCTTTCCATAATTTATTGGTGCTATGTAAGATGAAAAATACCAACAATGGGCCTGAAAAGGTCCATTCCTGCTGTGACTCCCAGTGTTCCTGGCCCTGACAGCAGCAATTCCTGTGCTGCAGAAGTGGCGAGGTCTTAGAAAATAGTGCTGCTGTATAACCTTGTCTCAGGATTTCTTGCTGGCACAAAGAGAAGGCAGTAAGTTCAGCCTACTCTGAAGCCTGGGCCTCTGCCATTGTCCTTCTAAGAACAGTAAAGGAAGCCACAGGCTAGTTTCAGTGATGCAATTCTTCCAGTGGACACTTACGTCACCTCCTTGGGCAGATGGGCGAGGAGCCGTGACTCTCGAAGCATGCCTATCGTTGACCGCCAGTGATGATTTTCTAGCACTGAAACGTTCTATGGAGGAGTAAAAGGAATAAATTCAAGGATTAGGCAGGTATCCATGGTACAGACACAGATTTGCTGTATCACACAATGCCTAGAGCAGGTTGGAAGTGCTGAACATGAGCCTAAAATGTGTGCTTTATAGCACACATTTGGACTTGAGGAACCGGTCTGGATTTCCACAGTTAAGAACCTTGTGCTTCCATGTTTCCTAGCTAAGGTCAGCCCTAGAGTCCAGTTTTTGAGTCCTGCTGTGAACAGAGGAGCTAATCTCATCTGAGTGGGAGGTAGCTTGCATTCTAACAGATTTATCAACAAACTAATTAAAGTGCAAAATCGTATTTTTACCTCCTGCTGATCCCAGATTGACTTCTCAGCTTCTAGAGTTTGAATGCAGAGTGGACAAAAAAAAAAGAAAAATAAACTGCCAAATTTCCCTTGGAATAAGGGAACTGGAAGCTGTCTGCAGCTGCTCCGTGAAAGCAAGAAGAGTATCAGTATCACTGAGCATCTGCAGGCTTCTGCAGCTTAGTCTGCAATAAATTTTGAGTCCTTTTTGTTTGTTTGCTTCCAACTAAGTGGAACCAAAGTTAGGTTGGAAAAAATTCCTAGGGAACAGAAACCCAGCTTTCTAGGTTGTCTGTAAATTACAACAAATTGGGTATCTTGTGTCTGATGACTTTATATTACTATCCTAACACACAATGCATTTGCCAATCATCACGCATTTAATCCACAGAGTGCTCTCTACCACTGAATGCCTCAGAAACATCACTTGTTCCAAAACCCCTAACACAACTGTAATTCACAAAAGCATCTGTTTGCTGCAGAGAAGTGGCCCCATGGAACACCCCTCCAGTGAATAGCAGAGTCCTCATATATCCACAATGTGCCCAGCGTGAGTGAGACAACTGTCACCTAACAACAGGGATACTCTCAGGGCAGTTGTGCCATCTGATCCATGTTTTGGGCAGCTCATGGCTTTTGTGGTAGATAAGCACTGGATTAAAAAAACCCAAACACAATCAAACCTTTTGGGCAGGTAGCAGAGGAAGGACTCCACCCTGTCACTGCCAGCTGGAAAACTAGAGTCAGAATCCCTCTCTCTGGCCGCTGTTAATGTCTGGCTCCCTTCTGCAGAGTCCCGCTGCGCTGCGGTGTAGCTGTGGTAGTACTGCCTTTCCTGCTGGACGTGACGCACAGCTTCCACTTCTCTAAGAAAGGCTGAACAGTATTTTCTCCTTAAGGCTTTCCCATCCTCCTTTGTAATTCAGTCAGATCTGGTGACTGTTGGAACACTAAACACTGCCAGCAACCAAGATCCAATCTGGATTTTGATCACCTTGTTGGTATTTTTCTTGAAATTTCATGCTCAAAATTAGTGCAAAGGAGAGACCAAGGCAAGAGCACAAATTGGACTGATTTCTTATTATGATATTTTCTGCAGTACATTCTGTTGCTTTTAATTTCATACAATCACTGATATGTTGCCTTTGTGTGTGTGGGTTTGGGTTTTGTTTGTTTGGTTTTGTTTGTTTCCCTAACAGAAATCATGGATACTGGGGGAAAAAACAAAAACAACCTCAAAACTTTCCAAACATGCAAAGATTAAGTCTTTTGCCTTGGAAGACCTGACAGACTCAGAACTCAGGATCAGCTGTGTAATATCTAAATTACTTTTGACAGGAATTTTGTTCATCAGCCAACTTAAATATCCCTCTTCTCTTTTTGCCTAAGTACATCAGGATGGACTTTTGCAACCCTAAACTCTAACCAAGAAAAATAAGAGAATGTAATAGGACATAACAACAGATTTTTTGCTTCTTTCACCTCCCCAGTGGAGCTGAATCCTGCTCCCAACAGTCACCCCAAGCCCTACCTACCTACTGTCTTCCTACCCTAATGTAAATTAGGGCTACCTAATTTACAGGCTACCTATCATCTTCCTACCTTAATGTAAATTAGGCATATTCTGCCTGACTGTCAGCTTTATTTTTTGGGAAGCCTTACATTTGTTTAAGACAGTGCCTGTGTGCATCCATAGAGGGTAATTCCCCAGTCTGACTGCACCCTTGAAACATCTCAACTGGGGAGATTCCCCTCAGAGCACTCTGTGCCCCCACGTCCTGCCCAGCATGACAGTGTTCCTTGCTGGGAGGGAATGCTTCAGCAGCAGCTGCCTCCACTAGGGAATTGCCTTTCATGGATGCAGTTGCTCTTTGGCCATGCTGAAGGCCAGCCTGAATAGGGCTGAGTGTGTAGACATCCAAGAATTTTCTTGCATCCAACTAATAATTACTCAAAAGAAAAAGCAAACTCAGGTATCTGTCTCAGAGTATTTAAAATTCTGTAAGTTTTTGCTCTTTGCCTGTTGCTATAGGGAGAACTTAAACTGAAGCTGCTGCACTGTCTAGTGGAGGAGAGAAAAGGAAAGGTCAAATTAACAAGCAACAACAGAGCATGAAGTCATATGACTCCCTCTTAAATGCAAGCAGCCAGAATCCTTGGAGCTGCTGACAATAATTAGTAGAGTCAGCTATTCCACCTAGGAACCCTCTATTGCCTTATTAAGACTAATTGCAATAAGCTAACTGATTGCGTAGGCTGGTGGGGAGATAACCCATGCAGGGAAAAGTCTATGTGCCAGCCTGCAGATTGGGGTTCTTGGCTCTGCTTCCCCATACTTTTCTATTTTTTAAAACTGAGTAGCTCAGGTTTGGTTTAAAGGCTGCATACTAGGAAGCCTCTGTCACTTCTACTGCTTAAAACTACTGGATTGCTATAACACTAGGCTTCAGGACTGTGATGAAAAAATGTTGGTTTTTTTTTTACTTAGACCGTCACATAATCTCCAATCTGTGCTTTTCCCTGAGCCACTCAAACCACCACACCTGACACATTTTGGAAAAGACTAATAACTTGAAGAGAAGACTTTCTATTTTCTAGGTACAGAGAAGACTTCCATTTCAATTCAGAGCGGAAGGGAATCTAAATTTCTTTCAATCTGGTCATCTATTCTTAGTCACTGAGCAATTGGATTAGCTACACAATGTTAAATCCCTGAAAATGATACTTTAATTAGAAATGGTCCTTTTAAGGAAGACTGCAAATGCCCAAAACAGATTTTAATTTGAAGACTACAGAGACGTAAGACAACGATTATCAAGCAAGAATAAAACTTTTATTTTTCACTTTAATGGCCAATGAAAGTTAGAAGCAAAGTCTGCATCTCATATCATGTAATGCTATTGTGTTTCTCACAGGAGAAATAAGTGACCTTCAGATCCCTATTGTCACCTACTAAACTCTCAGCTGTCTTTATAATGCTGGAGACTTGAATAAGGCACTTTTATTTCTGTGGAAAATTATGGTACCTCACATACAATGGACTCCTGTGAAAATTGTCCTATTCAAGAAAATGTCTGTTAGTTTGAAAATAAATATTGAAAGTTCTGAACTCCTTGGTTCCTGAAACACGATTCTCTTCATAAAGCACTTCAGAAGGTTTCCAACTCCTTCCTAGTACCTGGTGCAGTGCTCTGGTTTGGCTTTAGTCTGAGGATAATACTGATAACACACCAATGTTTTTAGTTGTTGCTACGTAATGCTTACCCTGATCAAGGACTTCCCAGTCTCATGCTCTGCCAAGGAGGAGGGACACAAGAGGCTGGGAGGAAGCAGAGAAAGGACACCTGCCCCAAACTAGCCAAAGGGGTATTCCATACCACAGCATGTCATGCCCAGTATATAAACTGTGGGGAGGCATCCTGAAGTCCCAGATTGCTGCTCAGGTTGGGCATCTGTCAGTCGCTGGTGGGCAATTGTATTGTGCATCACTTGTGTTTATTGTTTTCTTTTCCCTTCCCTTTTTAGTTTCATATTCTCTCCCCTTGTTACTTCTGTTATTATTATTATTAGTAGTAGCAGTTTTATATTTTACTTTAGTTACTGGACTGTTCTTATCTCAACCTGTGGGGTTTACATTCCTTCGATTCTCCTTCCCATTCCGCCTGGTGGCGGGGGGACAAGGAGGGGTTGAGTGAGAGGCTGTGTGGTGCTGAGTTACCAGCTGGGCTTAAACCATGACACCTCGTTTTGCAAAGTCTTTCTTCCCAGATGTAAATGTAAAGTTCTAATTTAAATGTACAAACAAACACACACAAAGAGACACCATAAACAGATAACCCTTAGCCTCAGTTACTACTGTCTCAGTGACAGAAGTCTGCCAGCTATGTTTAAACCTGCTTTTGTTTGATCATTTTTCTGATTAGTCCCAGCACTTCTGTGGCTCTGCTACTTAAAAACCAAAAATACTAGAACTTTTTTGTTTCTGTTTCAAGCACATGTTGAAGCACTAATATTGAGAAGAATATAACTTATTGTTTTAAAGACTATTCACTGAATCTAAATTTTTGACTGGAAACATTTTCAGCTAAACTTTTTCCAGCACTGTTATTTTTACTGGAATCCATTTACTGCATACTACTAAAATCTTCAGAAACAATCTGGGATCAATTTCAGATAAAATAAGTCAAACTTACCACTGAATGTCCCTAAATAAGATACTTATCAGTCACATTTGCTGTTGAAAGATTGCATTTTCTGTATTGTCAGTGCCTTTCTAACCAACATTTGAAAGTATATTCAAGCCCTGTTAGCTGAGCAGAAACCACCTTTCCAAGATACTAATATTTTAGCTACATTTCTTTCACAATAGTCTGAATTTTCATCCTAATCATATATTACTGTTTCCCACTATGAATTTGAGAGGAGTTGTTTATACATTTTCAGAGGACCAGGGGTTTTGTGGAATGGCTCTACCCACTCCTCTTCCAAGGACCCTTAACATAACCTTGCCAAAGTCCCCTGGCTTAGTCCCTGGCTTTTCTCCCTCCCCACTCAGCTGGCCTGACACTTAGAAAAGACTGGAGCAAAATGCACCAGACACGTGTGGGTATGAATTTATAAGCTGCATCAGCTTGTGACGACTCACAAAGTTTTAAGTGTCTAAGCATCACTGCGCCCTGGCTGGGGCTCCAGGACAGCCTACTCCCTTATCTCAGGGCAGGGTAGCTGCATTTCTTATGGGAAAACCCAAACATTGCTTGAGTAGAGAAAAACAAGAGAGGATCTCTTCAAGCTGTAAGCACATCACAGCAAACTCTCAATTTCCTAAGTATGTGTAAAAAGATACATAACTATTAGTGAATCTTCAGTTAGATTCATCTAAACTTGGGATACTCTGTTTCTGACACCTTGTTACAAAGGATGAAGATGACTCTTCCAAAGGCTAGAAATCAATACCACCTCCATTTATTAGCTATGAATTACAATCAGTACACCAAAATGATTTATGGTGTTGCTCCAGCACGTGTATGTAAGTAAAACATATAGAACAGAGATGTGCATACATAGTAACGTATACATGCATGCAAAGATTATACACATAGGACAGCTGTAGATAAAATCCAGAGCTACAGTGATTGCCATAGGCCAGAACTACAAATATACTCAAAAAGGACCACAAAAATCAGGGCAGGATGGATTCCTTGGTAGTTACTGAGCAAGAGGGTATCTGGTTTTGTTTCAGGAAGTCTTCTACCCACGTTTGCCAGAGGTGGGAGAATATATACCAGGTGAAGGATCAATCTATACTTATCCCAGGCCTATGTATGTTTCTCTCTGAGATCTTTTACTGACTGCTGTTAGAAACAGGATAATAGTCTAGACAGCCTGTGGTGTGACCTGGTGTCTGTTTTTAAGTTCTTTGTATCTCCAGGCACATTAGTGTCAATAGCTACAATTTTTCCTTCGGTTTCCTCTATCTTCTCTTTTCTTTTCTTTTTTCTTTTTTTTTTTTTTTTAAATTGCAGTATTCATTAAGTGTTTAGTTTTACTAGAACCACATGAAGCAAGTTTCTTTTGATGCAGCGCCAATTTAGAACATGCCTGCTGCTTACTTGCTCACTGAAGGAAGAAGAAATACAAATTGCCTCGCTATGATTTTAAATCTCTTACCCGCAGTCCCTTACCCCAGATGATCCACAGCAGAAATAACCTAGGCAACCAAATTGGCTTAAACATCCTCAACAAAATCTGATATTTCCACCTTCCTTATCATGTGTATCAGCTCTGCTGTTAAGAAGGACACCCAGTGAGGAACTTAACTGAAATTGTCCAGGTTCTGAAGTGCAGATTGATTTGATCAACATCCCCCTGCCACCAGATTTTGGCATTAAAGTTCACTGCAAATTGCTTAGACTCTCCTTGACATCATTTTACATATTATCAACTTGATAAGCAGGTTTACCTGGTACAAGCTGGCAAGGTGGTGTTTAGTTTTAATCAGAAAGGGTTGGTTGACCCCCGGATGATCCACGTCATGGGCTGCAGCAGCCAGCAGTCCGAGCATGATGTCCGATGGGGTGAGAAAGTTGGCAAGCTGAATCACACACATTAATCACAACAAGAACATGAACAGCAAATACCTTTTTTTTTAGCTTTTGGCAAATAAGCCAATCAGCTGACATCGTGGCATTGCTCAGTTTTGTAAGCTTTTGTACACAAATGTCAAATATTTAATAAATTTTGTGAACAACATTTTAAAGGTGACTGTTGAACAAACATCTATAAAGATATCAGATTATATTACTCATATTTTATTACAGTTTTTCTTATCTCCTCATCATTCATGGCATTATAGGGATTGTTGTTATAGAAGTGCTTGAGCATAGTCTAAAAGCTTCAGTTTAAAAAAGTAAGTATTCTAGCAGATTGGCGTACGTTAGCATACATGATAAGAGCTCTGTTTCACGCAGTGTTTAGTAATACCAACAATACATCAGTCTTCATTTTTCTAGTGCAGCACTGTGTTGTAAAATGCAGAGTTTGTAAACTTTTGAAATTTCAAACTCGGCTGTTAGCAACTTCAGTTCAAATATAAGTACTTTACTGGAACATAATTTAATTTCCTAGCTGCAGACATCCACATTTGAAAACCTGCCCAGATTTTTTTCTTCTATACCACTTATCATTCAGAAGCAAATTTTGTTATCATTGGGGAGGAAGAAAAAAAAAGAAGTCTTGGTATTTTCTGTTTCTCATGGTGTTGTAGTTATTACCAGCCTGATGAGTCTGTAGAGAGTACAGCATTCTGAGGTGAGAAATGAAAAGCAGTGTGGTACAGACTCTGGATGCTGGCTGTCCTCCACACTTCTTGACAGGAGGCACTTCCAGATCTTGCAGGAGGTGGAAATACAAGAAAGCTGGAGCCTGCTCCTGTCCTCACTTACCATTACTATATTCTGGCCTAACAATTTGCTAATTCTAGCAGAACTTCCTTTCACTTAAGTTAAGCCAGGAAAGATTAGCTATATTCTTATACTGTGGCGCAGCGTTACAGTATTATAGTGCCTTCCAGTAAACACATAAAGCAACATCACACCCTCATGTTGTGAGGGCTTGCTGAAGCTGCTGTTCACTCATGCAGGGGATACCCTTGCAACAGACCCAGTCGAAGGGACCACTGTCCCCTTTTCTGGTGTTGCCCTGCCCGATTTGTTATTTTGAAATACTGATGTGAGAGGCTTATGCCCTCAGGGATTATGCCCTGAGGCACGGGCGTTCGATGCCTTCTGCTGGCTCTGATGGAAGGACTGCAGCCACTGGTTGGGGGCTGGTACACATGGTCATGGCAGCTCATTCTGCATCAGTTTGATACATCACCTGCATGATGTGAAGTGACTAGTAGCTTGTTTGAAATGTCTGCAGCTGACTCTGTTATTGACTGGTTGCTGACTTCAAGCCTGCAAACATTTTCTGCTATCTAAAAATAACTGCTTTTATATTTTTTTTTCAATCCTAGGGAAAAAAATTGAGAATTATCTGAAAGCAACATAAGTGTGAAAGGTTCTCATTACCTTGGGCTCCCTCAGATAGCAGTGCATAGCTTGGGTGACATCAGCAGCATGGACAGCATTGTGGTACGGGTTTTGGCTATGGTAATCTTCTTGAACCATAACTGAGGACCAAAACAGAAAACAAAGATCCTTTTGCCTCTGAATACCACGGCCACAAGTGGGAACTGGATTTAAAGTACAATTTGAGATTTTGCAGTCAACTGCCTAAGGAGTTTCTTCAAATAGCTGTAGCTTACTTAGACTGGTGCTCTTATTGGGATACCTTTAGAGAGAAAATGTATGAAAGGATTTGTGAGGCCCAAGGGGATATACTGGGTCTAGTTAATAAATCAACTCTTTCTTACCTTAGTGAAGGCTCTCATTCAGGAGTAAAATAAATAAGGAAGAGAGGCAAATTCATCCACAACGGAGTGTAATTATTTAGGCTGGTGTCATAAGGGAGTAATATGTCATTAAGGCAGTACCACCTATTTTACAGCAGCAGGAGGTAAGGCCCTGATATCCTGGCATCATTTGTTATTTGAGTGACTAACTACAGTCAAAGGCATTCCTACATCCTCTAGGCAGAGAATCAAAAGATACAGCTTTGGAGTATTCGGAGCAAAATCCTGTGATAATTTTAGTCACATCTATGTGTTCATTTTAAAACACCACTCACTCATATTTTGGTTTGCAGTGCTGGAACTGGTCCAGTTGGACCAGAAGCACCAATCTTTTAACTCTCAGCTTTCACTTGTACAGAAAATCATCGAGGTGTGTGCTTCACACTCATATGTTCCTCAAGACAGTACCTGCACCATTAGGTGGTCTTAGGGCAAGAGCACATGAACACTGGAAGCTGCAGGTGATCTTGCCCAAAGCACTCTCCTAGACACTATCAAATTAATCAAAGAGAAAGGTAATGGGCAAATTTCCTATGACACTCGTAACCAGCATGGGGAACACCAAAGGAAGTCTCAGCCTTCAGTTTGTTTCCAGCTCCACAGGCATCTGGAGTTACGGTGGGTAATCCTTTAAACCCTGAGTACCACTAGCTCTAATTATCTGAGTGTCCACTTCATGGCTGCCCACAGAAGTGACAAACAGCAGGGAGATTCTGTCTGTCTCCACACCAGAGGAATGCTTTCCAAAAGCTACAATTAGGCAGTCTTAAAGAAGAGACCCTGCCTTGGAAACTCCGCCTCATAGCCTAGCAAACCGGCATTCAGCTGCATTCAAAACATGATGCAAAATGTAATTGATTTTGGCCAATTTCTCCTCTTGGTTCACTGACAGCATGGGGCTAATGTTTCGGTTGGCAGTAACAGCAGCAGGGGCTTTCATCAACACTATTCAGTGCAGACAGCTTGATATAATTTGTTAAATTTTGCACATAAGCTTTTAACTGCCCTGGGTCTCAGTGGTCTATTAGTCACTAACATAATTACACTGCACCACAATTACACTGTGCACGGGTAGGTTCTGCAATGTCTGTCTGTCTGTCTGTCTGTGTGGGCCTGCTTGGCTGGCCACATCTCTGCATGGCATACTTTTTTTTCTGAAACACCAGTGCAACTGTGGTACTGGGATGCTTCAGCCCAATGCAGAGCCTTTTGAAGTCCCTCTATTGAGTTAATAGGTACTGAACCAAGTACCTGAGTGCCTGTAAATTGTGTATTAATATATATCACACAAATGTTTTACTGAAACATTTACAACAACATAACAATTTTACACAGATACGGAGACCAAGCCAGTGCCTTCTTTGATGCCTTCCTTAAGCTGTAAACTGCATTTAAAAATGGCTTTGAGGTGAGCACTTACCTAAAAACCTGTGTAATGTAACCATGTCTAACTGGAAATGGTGAATAAGTCCATGCACATTGAAGAGGTGACAAAGCAGTGTTACAAGACTGTTTCCTAAAAGCAGAAAGGAACAACTGTTAGATTCCCTTAACATGTAGCTACAAAACAAGCAATACTAAAAATCTTGGTAATTTACTATTAGCCAGCTCCTACCATCTTAGTGATAAAACACTCAAAAGTGTCACTATAAAGCTACTCAAAAGTATCTTATATAAATTACCCCTGTATATAAACAAGATTTGAGGGTATTGCTGTAGTGGTGGAATGCCGTTCTTGTCTCTAGATGCCATAAGGTCACATTTGCTGTTTCAACTTGATGCAGAAGGCAAACTGGCATGGTTTTAACTGGAAAACTTCTGATAGGCTTGTTTGAGAACCACATCAACTTCATAAGCCAGGTCTGCCTCCAGAAACCACAGAGAGGAGAATGGCTTTTCTGCCACTTCAGTTTGCTATATTTTAATAATTAATTACTGAGAAATCAGCAGTTTGTAGCTCCGTTACAATTGCATCTCACAAGGATGATGCAGACAGGAAATATGAGTTGCAGCGGTTATGGTCTCCAGTTCCAATGTAGTGTTAACTCTGTCCTTATTGTGAATCCAATACTGGGGACACTGGCAAAATTGTGCCTAACTAGTATTATATGATCAACTATACATACACAGGGTATTTTAAAAAGTTTGCACTGCAAAATTCAGCAGCAATGCTTTCAGAAAAGTTAGAAAAAACCACCCAAACCAACCAAAACATAAAACATATTAACAATGTTTGAAGGGAGTCTTTTCTTATTTAATTTAACTCAGGAAAGAAAATAAATAGATGTACAAAGAGGACATGGAAGCTTACTTGGCCTGAACTGCTGAACAGGGGCGCAGAAAGGTAATTTAGAAGAATTACGCTTTTGCTTCCCTTGCCATTTGCAGTCCCATCCATTCTTCACTCTCAGTCACTCAGTTGAATTACCCTCTAAAACAACCTTTTTCTACACCTTCTGCTCCTTCCAAACCTAATTTGTTTGGGGGTGAGGAATGAGAAATCTCCTTCCTAAGAGCAATACAGAAAGGAGAAATGTGTGATCATGGCCTCTTCAGTCAGTTACCTGATCAAGAGGTATTGCCTAGACATCGGGGTGTGTGTGGTGTTACAGGCATATATTTAGACAAAACATTTCACAGATTTTTACTTTCTTAACAGATTTCTTAATTTTTGCTGCTGAACAGAAGGGTATCTTCAGTTGAAGGTATTTCATGTTGATAGAAATTGACTGATTATGGACATCTGGAGTTATTGACCAATGTGTTCAACAGGTATATTTTAAGTACTTTTGGAATTTCCCAGGTAAGGAAACTGAAACACCTTCTTGAAAAGGAGACCATAACAAATGCAGGAGCTCAGATAAATACAAAACCATACTCTAAACATTACCCTATTCTTCAGGAAAAGCCTGAAAATGTTCAAGGATATGATCTGAAGAGAAGTTGATTATGTGCAACTTCTCTTCAGTAATCTAAACTGGAAATGTTTAGCAATTAATTAATTAGGGATTTTTAGAACAGTCATATGTGAGAGACGCTAAAAGAAAACATTTTTGAAAATTACTTACCATTTGTCAAGCGGTCAAACAAGAAAATGTCAAAATCCCACATTCCCACTTTGGACAGCATATGCTAGAAAAAACAAGTATGAAAGGCAAATGACTGGTACGTCAAACTGTAAAGCAGATTTAAATTATTATTCTACATTCATCGATCATAGAATTGATTGCTGCTGCTTTCAAGTTTTGTTTGGGAAAGCTATAGAGATGTATTTGAAATATCAGGCATCAGGAACCAAGTTTACCTCTACTGCATAAAAACCTGTATCATTTGCACTTCTAACTGAGGAGGTTTTGAACTTGACACTAAAAATACCTTCCAAATGGAGCTTAAAACATGGAATAATATAAACCAAAATATTATGATAATATTCCCTTTTACTGCACAACTTTTGTCTTGTTCTTTCATGTCCCCAAATCAATTCATTACAAATTATCTTAGATTTTTATTACAGTAAAACACAGTCTTAGCTCTCACAGTGAATAGGAATTACATTTTGCTAAACACACCAATACAGAGGAATAGCTTTTATAAACTAAGTGCTTCTGTGAAGCCCACTCAGCCATGCATAAGAATCTATCATTATCACCATATACAGTGTTTTTACAGCTACATCAGTTCAGCCAAGAGAATGAGTCTGGACTAACTGTATGACCTACAATGCCATATGTGTGAATGAAATGTGTGTTCACTCCGATAGCTTAATCTATATTCAAACCAGTTCTGGATTCTTAACTGCTTTTTAACACCTGACATGTAATCTTCTCTTGCAGAGAATAAGAATTGCCTAGGCTCACAATCCCAATGCCATCAATTGTCCAAGTTTTGTTAGAAAATACCATCCAAAGCAAGTATGAAAGCTGCAAAATAAGAGAACAGTATTTTGATTATTGTGAAGTTCTTTACAGTGAATGTTCCTTGTTTCCTAGTCTTTGCCATTATGGACAGCTATTCTGGGTTGCCTAATAGCTGCTCCATACCAGCTGAGAGACAGCTGTCTTGTTTCAAGTGGATGAACTAAATCCTGTGTCAAGGCCACCCTTACTTAAATCGGTAACTTAGCCAGGGATCCTTCACCCTTTAATAAATGCAGATTATAATTTCAGTTGACAGAATATGAAAATGCTGAATAGATTTAGACACTTTCTTGTTGCCTTGAGACTAAGCCTTTAAAGCTGTAACCATATAAGAGGAATTGACAGTCTGTTTGCTGTGAGGCAGGCAAGTAATGTGGGTCATTTAAGAAAGATCAGCCATACATTTGTTTATCTGAAGACTGAAACAAACCCAACACTCTCTGGAGAAATGGAGATGTGGAAACCTGTCTTACCCTTGCTTGCCCAAGGTAGTCCTCATCCAGTAGGTACAGAGAGGCTTGTGGTACAATTCCACGCAGTAACCGGGATGCATGGAAATACCTCTGGAAACTTAACAGTCTTTTCACTTTTTTCTTGGTGCCAATTTCCCCTGAGAGTGTAGAATCTGTGAAAAGCAAGCAGTACCAAAACCATAAAAACCCAAGATGAAGGATGACATTCTCAATTATTTAATGGGAGAAATGGCAAAACCTTTAAAATAGCAAAAATCGTAAAGCTCATGCCTCTTGCCAATCTACATGAAGAAGTGGTATTCAAATCCCTGTATTTCAGCATAATATACATGTTTATTTCAGAAAGGAAATATGTTCTAATAAAAAAAAGTACTAAAGTGGGCCTTGGAAGATCTGAATTCAGTACACTGCCTGCCACAGACTTTAATGGGATCTAGGCTATGTCACTGGCGGGTGATATATCACCTAACTCTAGCTGTCTACAGGGAGCCTAAATGACTAGGCAGAGTCAGGTATGGAAAAGCTGCTCCTGCTCTTCTGTGCCTCTGTTCCCTAGCTATACAATTGAAAGTAGCATTAGCTTGCCACCTCATAGGACTGTCACTAGAACATATTAAAATTGCATAGTGCTACCATACAAGGTGAACTTCAATATAAAACCAAAAAAGTGACATCAGAAGAGACGTCAAAATACAGTTTAAAAGCACAGATGTAAGACCCACTTTTGGAAAATGAGAAAATGGAGAGAAAGAAGCAAGAACAGGTTAATAATCTTATTGCATTGCCTGGTGCCCTTCCTACATATAAAGGCAAATTATAAATGAAGGAAATATTTTAGTTCTACAATTAGGAAAGCAAGCATATTCAGGCAATTCATGCATTTCTGATTACACAAGAGAGTATGTTCTTTTTACTCAGTACGAGGACAGTTCTAATTCCCTAATGCTGTATTAAGAGATTTTCATATAGGGCTAAATGTGGCACAAAAACAAAGGCAGTTTTTATACAGTGATTAAATCAGTAATTAGAGTAATTAAATAACCTTACTGTTAGTAACAAAAATATGCAGGTTTCCTAAAAATGACAATAAATTTAGATAATTTCATCTGAACTTTTAACAGAACCTCACATACAGTTGTGATGTTTTCATTTCACAGTCTGGTACAAGTTTTGGAAAACGGAAGGACAGAAACTGGACAGTTGTTTGAAGGTAGTAGGATTCAACACAGTTTTATCTGTAAGAGGAACCTTGTAAGAAACGGAAGATTAAGCGATCCTTTGAGAGAACAGTAATGATTGCTTGAGGTAAGAAGCTCCATAGCAATTCGCTGGATTTAAGGTTTAAAGAAAGGTTTAAGAGCTCAGGAAAAACACCCACGGACTTCAGATGACTCTTTATATTCTGCTGCTCCCTTTAATGAAAAAATGCTGAGCCTTTGTTCTGCTGTGAAATCAGGCTCAACTTTGTATGCTGGTTTTATGAGCATTATTATTCTGAGAGATTTTTCAGAGAAGTCATTAAGGGGTTTTTTGATCAGTATTTGAGTTCTCCAACAGCAGATGTGAGCACCTTCTGTAGCAAATCTCCTCCTTAGGTAATCCAACCGCTACCGAGCAACACGAACTCAGTAACAACAACAACAAAAATACATACCAAGTATCAATAATTAATGTATTTTCTTACGCCTGTAAGTCTCACACCTTTCGTGGGCAGCCCAAAGACGCCACTGAGTTTTAATAATGTAAAAGCACAAAATAATTTTACTGCAACTTGACAAGCCATGTGTTTTCAAGAATGCGAACGGTAACAATGTCACTACTGTACCAGCCTGAAGGTTAGAGTTTCATTTATGATGTGCCAGCACCTGCCTTAATTCTCTCACACATTTTAAAAGCTGGAACAATTTCATGGCTCATTGAAGGAGTAACTAACATAGGTGCTAACAGTTACCCAGTGACAGCGTCATGTGGAGGAACTGGGAGGCTTGTTTTCACATTTCTTTGCATTTATATAGTGCTGCTGAGAGATGGCTAGCATTCAGCTTAATTCCTGGGTAACAAAACACTCTTAAAATGAATTAGCTTTTTAAACTTGTGTCAGCTGTTTCTCGACTTTCCAGTTTTCCTAATTCCATCTTTGCTCCCAGACCATCACTACTTTCAGGTAATAAGCTTAAATTTTAAAGTACAGAAAACTTCCCTTTTGTACATTAAGAATGAACAGCAGCTCCAACTGACTTTTATCTAAGTTAATATTTGGGGTTTTTTCAGTTAAAGACAGAGAGCTACATTCCCCTAAACTCTCTTTAAAACTCACATGTAAGCATTGCTGTGGGGTGATTTGAAGGTGAAGGTTTGGCCCGAGTCCCAACAAGCAGCTGTGTGTTGGATTATGAAGAAGTGGTCATTTTATCCTTTTGATTACCAGACTATTTCAGTAGCACAAATGCTTACCAAAACACAAACACATCAGGTTGAAATAAATACTTGCTTATTTTGAAATGTATTTTTTGAATTGAACCATCAAACTTGTTGCCACTTCTTTGTCACAGTGCTCCATAAGGTTGTCATGGGTCTCAACCCTAATCATCGGCAGACGGTGCCTCCGAAACATGACTTGCTGCTTCAGTTGAGCACTGTATTACAATATATAACGCAAAAAGATTATTCATAATAATCTTCTTTTCTGTATTTTCTGTTCTGTATTTTCATTCATAAGGGAAGAAGTTCACTATACTGATAAAGAATGGTAGAAGACATATTTTCAATATTAGGCTCCTGACAGAACAACCCAAATCCTGCACAGCAGACTATCCACATGGAAACTCTGGATGTTGATTTAAAGGGTATCATGTTAAAACTGAATCCTTTGGGTCATTTCAGTAATAATTGATTTGTCTATGAATCACAGGACTTGTCAGATGATTGCTATGACTCATAACAGATTATTATGACATCCACAATAATGAACCTTATTATGATGGTGTCTTGCATAAAACTGCCCCCCTCTGAGCGCAACACAGCCCAGAC
>JANHGB010047358.1:0-11015 GCA_026283785.1 Coracopsis vasa
CTGCTTCTACAGTTGTATGCATCTGTTGTTTAGGTTGTGTCCTCTTTCTTCGCCGTCTCTCTCTGTTCATTGAAACTCAGAGTGAGAAGATGGTGGGGGGTGTGCACACTCAACTCCTGGTCTTTCATCCATCCCTCAGATCCCGGCCTCTGCCTGGATCAGGCACTTGGAACCAGATAACTTTCTTTTGCCCAGAGTTAGAGATTGTGGTGCAAGGATAAGTCCCTTATGGTTCCTTTGACTCTGGTAATAGGTATTTGTTCCTTGTTCACTCACCCAGCTAGATCCCAGATGATCAGTCTGTCATTCTACATCTGGTGCATGAGGCTTCAGAGAAAGCAAAAGTTGTGGCATTTTACACAAATGTGTAAGCCACAGATACTGAGCTGGGAAAAAAAGTAAAGTAGGAGGTGAAGGAATATGATTATGCCTAAATACCTCCTAAATTATTAGTTGCAAGCAAATTCAGGCACCCCCACAAACCATCTATTTTCTGTTCTGCTCATGAGGTATATTTACTGCCCTTGAATTACAAACTGCATGCTGTTTTGTGATGTTGCTAAGGCGTATTGGAAAGTGAACGTTGTTTTTGGAAGAATTATGGGCTAGAATCCACGTGACTAGAGAGCAGTGCTGCAGAATAGGACCTGGGGGTCCTGACAGACAAGCTGAAGATCAGTCAGTGGCTTGACTTTGAGGTAGTGAAGGTTGAGTGCATGGTAGGTTGAGTTGTCAGGATTGTGTTGAGCAAGTTGAGGACTGATTATTCCTCTCTATTTAGCAATTGTAAGCCTGTACCTGGAGTCCTGTGCCCATTTTTGGGCTGCCTAGTATAGGGAAGATATTGACAAACTGGAGCAAGTCCAGTGTATGGTTAAGGGACTGAAGCACATGAAATAAAAGGAGAGACTGAAAGACCCCAGTTTGTTCAGCTGAAGAAGAAAAAGCTAAGAGAGATCTAATAGCCTTCAACTGCCTAAGAGGTAGTTAAAAAGAAGACAGAGACAGTTTCTATTTGGAGGAGCACAGCAGAAGGATGAGAGGCAATGAATACAACCTGCAACAGGGGCGTTATAACAGTGTGGACAGAGAGACTGTCTTCCTCAAAAACAGTCACAATTTGCCCTGAACAGCCTGATCTGTGTTCAAAGTTGCGCTTGCTTTGAGCAGAGTCTTGGACCAGATGACCTCCAGAGGTCCTTTCCAATCCTAATTCTGTGATTCTAAGAGTGATCTGTAAGACAGCTAACACTATATTATGCAGTGAGTTAACCTGGAACATGGCAGTCCAGAATAAAACTAGTTCCTTACTTTAGCATAGAATTGGGCAAAGAATTGGATGAGTTTTGGTGCTTTAGCCTTCTCTCAAACTGAATCAGAAGCATCTCCTGAAGAAAAGGCTCCCTTCACGCAACAGACCTTTTGTTTGGTATTATACAGTAGGTGTTTCCTGATAGATGATTACATGTGTATGAGCTGCCCTTATGCATCTAGCTAATGATGAGTTTCAGTGGTGTTAATTTAGGTCTAGAGGAGGCAAGTGTTCCCCTGTGGGTTTATTTGCACTCGATAACTACCTTGGAGAACGGAGCAGCATAAATGGGGGAGGGAGGGCATAATCAGAGATTGAAGTCCCTGCTCTGTAAACTGTCCTACTGAACAGAGAATGCTGTGGACGTTGGGCTTGCAGTCAAACATTGTTTAATGTCTTGATTGTTTTCATGCAGCTTTATTCTGTCAAAGGGAGTATCAGTGTACCATAATCTTTCTTTAGTTCTGCTGACTGAGAGAGCTTTTAGAAACAGAAATCCTGAAGGATTTCCTGTAGTTAGTGCTTAGTTTCAGGTAGCATGAGAAATGCATTTGTACGCTATTTTTGTGAGCCTATTCCCAAATGTCTGCTTATTTTTTCTCATTTTATGCTTACCATTTTTAGAATAGTCTAGGTAAGACTAGATCTTCTGTCAGCTATGGCAAGCAGTACATACTGTGTCTTGGGATATTCAAATTACTCGTTGGTAAAACTGCTGGGGGGAGGGAGCCTGTGCTTCAGTGAAACTAGTTACCCATAGATATCGTAGAACTTCCATCCTTGGAAGTTTCCAAGAGTCAGCTAGACAAAGGCACAGCTGACATGTTCTAGTGGTGGTAGTAGTGCCTGTACATGTTTGGACTAGATGTCCTCCAAAGGTCCCTTCCAAATGAGTTGATGATTCACTGCGTCAGGACAACTCCTCCTCTCTCAAGATGTCTCTTCTCACAGGAGCAGCAGATCTGTGCACAGGGTAGTCAGGTGTCTTCCATCAAACCCAAGCTGCAAGGACCTCTTGAGCTGCGACAGACGCAGTGTGCTGCCCTTGAGACTGGGCTGGGCTTACTTGAGAAGATGTGGTGTGAAGGGACTTTTATCCGCTTTCTGCTGTGAAGCTGGCGACTTGGTGCATCTGCATATGGAGACCATGGAGATGTCAAATGCTGACATGAACATATTATGGCCGTGGGATTTGACTCAGGTTGGCAGGGGTGATCCTGTTGTGCTATGTACCTATATGTGTGCTGGCATGGCAGAGTTATGAGGCAATCAGTTTGCATTGAAATACATGCCATGCTTGCTAAACCAGTAACCACATTGGGAAGCTCCGTCCAGGTAATCGGTTCAAAATAGTCTGGAATAAATTGCTACTTGTATGTCCACACTCCACCCTCACCCCTCAGCTGGAAATCATCTTGTATCACATTTGAAGGGAAAAGGTCTGGCTTAGACATTGCGCAGAAGCCAAAGCTTTTCTATGGCACGTAGTATTTCTGGAATAATGAAATTATTGCTCATAACTCAGAACTTTTTCCATTTATACCACAGCTCTTCCAACATTGATAACAGGTAAGTTTTATGTCCACTTCGCATATTTCTTGGCCATGCCCTGAATGATCCTTGAAATGAAGTCCCGGGGCACCCCATACCCTAACAGGCTGTGTAGCCTGTTCCAGGATCTGCCCTGGGCTTTTGGAACTTTCTTCACTGGAATTCTCTTGTCTCTTTCAGAAGCTTGCCATGAGTGATGGTAGGGTCTGTTCTTCATGTAGTGTGATAGATGCCTCCGATCTGTTGCCCTCTGCTGTATACCACTGAGATTATTTTATATCTATTGCAAATATGTCCAATTGAAAATTGTAGTTACAGTTATATACAGGAAAGCCAAACATACTACAGTATACTACATTCTGCGATACACAGGTATCTCAGAACATCCTGCATTAGCCCACTTTCCAGGGGCACCTCACTGCTGTGAAAATTTTGGGAATGTTTGTGTTTCCTTTATAAAATTAATCTTTTTTTAAAAAAGAGCCTGATTTTCCTATGATATTGTCACAAGAGGGCAGAAAAGGGGTTTGTACATGCAGTAACTTTTAGCACAACTGAACAAATTGCAATGTTTCAGGTGAGCTGTGGTAACAGCTGTGTGCACAACTAGCCTGCAGCAGACATGGGGTAATTCCACTTAACATTGTCTTCTGCTAGGTTAAGTCAAATGACTTTGTATTTATCACATGCCAGGAGCATGCATGTGATCAATTATCACAATAAGATTATATGCCATTACTTCTTAAAGCTCAGTAACTTAATCCTCTATCTGAGCCCTCAAGGCTGTTTGCGTACCTTGAATAGGTATCTTCCTAGGTAGTTTTATAAAGCCAGAGTCCACTGGTAGTCAGAGTAGCACACTGCACTCTCTGGAATGCTCTGAAGAACCTACAGCTCATTCCTCTGCTAAAAAAGGCTGCCTTTGGAAATCTGTGTGAGAGCAGTCCAGGCCTCTGAAAGTTCCCAAGCATGGGTTGCCTCCTCACAACAGCTGGATTACCTCTGCCATTGCAACAATCTCAGTTTAAGGGTGACTAGAGCTGTTGACTTAGATCTGTCTGGCTTCTATGACAATTGCAGAGATTATTTTGAAATAACTCACTTGCAAATGCATCCTGGCTTGCTTGGATACTTAAAATGTTACAGAATTTTAATTACTAGGGAATTCAGTAATTGTCATTCAAAATAATTGTTGTGCTTTGGTTTTGCATTGATAGTGGACTTTGAAATGGTCTTTAACTTTTAAAGAAACCAGTCAAAGGTTTGGGATTAATAAAGCACTCAGTGAGAAGTCCCTACTGAACGAGTCTGCATCAATTAGACCAACTTCTAAGATAGCTAAGTTAAATGGATACATATTTGTCTGTATATAGACAAGGCCTCAGATATGGTAGAGTTAATTCTAGAGGTAGTTCAAAAAAGTGGACAACCCTGCAAGAGAATAAAGTTTCTCACCGTCTAACTGACTTTGCTAAAAAAATCATCAGTGACAGCACAGAATTGCATATCCTCTGCTTTCTGGGTGAGAACTATGAGGATGTAGTCCAGTTAGGACAGTAAATGTGCCCTGTGATGACTGAGTCTTTACCAGCAGGTGGCGCAGCCACACGAAGGGCTGGATTTTGTTTCCCTCTGTAACCACGCATGGAAGGAAAAACAAATAAAAAAGTGACTAAGTTTGTAAACACACCTCATGCCTGAGCTATTCAGGCTCCTGAATTACCACGTCATAACTGATCAAGTGCAGTCCTCCCAAATTAACACCTCTTCTAGTTTGCTAAGCAGAACCTGTAAGGCTCTAATATCAGTAGATTCTACAGTGCTACACACACAACAGCTGTAAACATCTTTAGTCAAGAAGCATCTCTATGGAGACTACAGGTTCCACCATGCAATAGGGAAGACTGTTCAAATTAAAGTGACTTGTTTGGTGGGATTTGTAGCGTCCGGGAACTGTGCCGTGGTACATAAGAGGAGTGTGTGAAGGCCACACTCCACTAATGGGAATTAGGAGCTTGTCTTGAGCTCCCAGCAAGTTGCCCTCATTCTTGCAAAGTCTGGGTGACCTCAGTTTGAATTGTGGAAATAGTTCCGCCTGTTTTCCCTTTCTCCTAGCTACTGCTTAGTACTTGAGATGGCTCTGGCTTCCCTTCGTGAGGACAGAGGAACCTGTGCTCTGTGTGTGTGAGCATGCATATGTGTGTGTCTGGCTGCCTGTCACTACAGCAGTAATGGAAATACTGCACGGATCACAACTCTCAATTAGCTCCTCGGGAGATTGCTGTGACAGCCAGTTACTGAACAGCAAAGCCTGAAGGAATGAATTAATTTGTAGTACATGGCAGTTAGAGTCATAGTGCTAGCAATGGAATAAGACAGCAGTAGACCCTTATTAGGCTCAGGCTGTGTGATGCAAGAGACTGTTACCTGGGGGATGTCTCTCTTTTCTCCATCACACCCCTCTAGGGTTAGGAAGGATCTTGGCCCATGAGTGAATGAGTTTAGAGCTCTCAGTTCGGTCCTCGGAGTCCCTGTCTGCCTGAGGCTGTTTGGCAACCAGCAATGGGCTTTCATTCAGCACAGACAAGGGCATGCTGCTCTCCTGCTGGCTTGGAGCCAGGCCAAAACCACTAAGTGAATGGTATTCAGGGGAGGTAAGGCTATCTTTCTGTCCTCTTCAAACAGCATCTCTCTTCCTTATTAGTTCAGATAGCTGTATATCACAGAGGGTATCCTAAGGCTGCTGCACCAGGGGATACTAGCGTCTTGCCTTTGCAGTGTGACATTTATACACAGACACAGAGGAGCAAAATATGCTCAGTAAAGTGTTCCTAGAATAACTGGGAGTCTTCATAGATGGCCTGAAGTTTGCTTCTGCCCACAAACAGCCACACATTCCCTGTACCCTGAAGTACCACACTGTGGCCCAGCAATACAAATTTGGCTTTCCACTTTCTCATTTTTCAGATCTGCTATCCAAAGATTCAAAGGTCTGCAGTCTCTTATCCTGACATTCAGAAAGCTGAATACAAAGCTAAGTCGTGTCTTTTATCAATTACAAAATTACTTTTTCTTAAAACTTGTTTTAACATATTTTATAGAGATGGCTTCTTCGTGTGCAGAGTGGATTTGTCACAGTGGGACACCAGCCTTTTTCTCCCTTTGATCAACCACCTACTGAGAAGCAGTGCGAAGTCAATAAAGTTTTGGGCATGCCGCTTGTTTTAACTGGGGTAGATCTGATCTCCAGAACTGTGATGTGCAGAGCTGGGAAGGAGTAACGTGGAAATAGAGGAATGTTCTCAGAGTAATCCTTGCAGAAGGTAAGAAACAAGAAAGGAATATTTCCTACGGACTGTTCCTGTAGTGACCAGGTGCTTGAGAACAGAACTCTACTGTGCTGATCTGGTAGGCTGAGGAATATGCTGAGTTCCACGTTGGAATAATTTGCCTGTGTCTTAATTTTTTTATATTCTGGAAAGAAAGATGTCCAAGTGGAAAAGAGAAATAGTTCCAAGAGGAAAAGAGGAATAGTTCACTGACAATGCAACCGCTAAAGGTGGTTGTCCTCTGTTTATCTGCTAAAAGGGAGCAGCACCAGCAAAGCCTTTTTATGCCATCCTGGTCTTCAGGCACAAGAGAAGTCTTTTCTTTTGAAGGAATTCTCGAGAGAGTAATTCAGTCTGTGGACCCTGCATTGTCAACCAACAAATGGAGCAGTTAAGTTGCCTTTGTTGACAGAAAGCAGGAAATCAAGAAATCAAGTCCAAGCTCCTCTTGGCACTGGTATCCTCATAACTTGCAATTCAGCAAAGTGGTTGTAAAAGGGTTTGCAGCTCTGGCAATGCTTCTCCTGTGGGCAGTATTGCCTTGGTGTGCTTTTATTTTTCTTCACATCAGAGTGTGAACAGAAACTGTTATCTAAACAGTTGACCTTTTCGTTTTTGCAGTCTGTGGCTCTTCCTTGATCTTTGTGTCTGCTGCTTGTATTAACTGTCTTCTTGTCCCTTGCTGCACATTCTGGCCAGTAAGTGGTGCTCCCCGCTTCCTTCCTGCAGCTTCATTCTTCGTGCAGAGCTAAGAAGTGCTGACATACATTGCTGTGGCTTTCAGGTATGTCTCACCCAGACAGTACGTCATTCTTTGATGTAGTGTATTGATACAATAATGCTATTTCTAACTTGAATCCTAATGGTGTGTTTTTAATGATAACTTCCTGGTATTGTCCATACTGGAGATTTTATGTACTGCTACAGAGGTCCTTGAATAGGATCCTCTGTTGCAGGCCACCAGATGAGATGGGCCTCAACTGGGTTTACATGCATAATGTTGAAAGTGAAGAGGAGGACATTTATGTGGCTGGCATGGCTATAAGGAAACTAGAAATCTGAAGAAAATGAGACCCTGGAGTACAGCATTTTTGTTTGGATCTACACATCCCAGTGCAGTATTCATGCCAACTAAAGGAACATGTTTCTTTGCAGCGATATGTGAATTTGTTGGGATATGGGATGGACCTTTTCCACTGGCCCTTTACAGCCAGGCTCTTTTTAGCAATGTAATTCCACTGTGAATTCTGATGGCCGTAGTCCAGATTTTTCCACTCTTGATCACTACTGTGCTGGGTTTTTTTGCCTGGATATAAATGATGGCACAGGGACCAAGGCAGAAGTAAATCTAGTCTTCTGTTTTGTCCTTAAGTGATGGTACAGTTTTTAGAAGTAGCAAATAGCTACCCAAATGTAGGGACAGGGAGTAAAATGTATATGAAGAATAGGGGGGAAGAAATGGACCAAAAGAGGTGAGGCAAAGAAGATGGGAGTACAGAAAGAGAAGAAATTTGATAAATAAAAAAAAGAGAAGTGACTAAAGCAAGAGAAGAGAGAGGGAGATTCTCTCCTGATTAGAATTCATGAACTCCATTCTTACATTAAGTCTATATATGACACCTGGCCTTTAATGTGAAGCTGCCTACGAGCATTAAAAATTAAAAGCAGAAGGTAGGATCCATCCATCTCGGGCAGAGCTGCTCCCCTCCTATCTGAGCTCTGCACAAAGCTATTACACATTGATAAATTATTTTGGGTAATAGCTGAGATATTACATTGTTTCTGAGTGAAGGTAAAATCTCTCCATGACATGAGCATTTATCAGGAGCGCATTTCATCCTATTTATTATGGCCGAGACGAGATCGCAGGCTGCGGGCAGAGCTGGCATGTCGTGCTGATCACCTCCCCCATCGCATCCCTTCCCTCTGTCACTTGGATGATGGGATATTGATAGAGCTCATGACAAGTTAATTATTAACTAAAGATATGCAGTTCACCTCTGCCAGGGGAGGGGGCATAGAAGAGAGCAATGATAGTTCTTAAAAAAAATAAATATATCCATAGTATCTCAGGATTCTTCTCTCCACCTTTATCTCACTTCTATCTGTGGCATTTTACAACCCCTCAAATACATCAGGTAGGTTATTTGAATTCCAGTATGGTCTAGAAGGCCAACAGAAATGGAAGAACCTCTAAGAACTTAAGGTCTTGTTCAAGAAAAGTTTCCACAAAAGTTTCTCTCCATTGGCTTGGCATTGGAAGTAAGTAGGGGCAAATCTTCACTATCCACTGAGTAACAATGACTTCTCTACCTCTTGAAAGGGCCAGAAAGCAGACCCACAAAATTTTGATTCTGTCCCATAAATGAATGCTTTCTTTCTTTGTAAAGAAGGGATATCCTGACACCCTCTGAATATTTTGCTATTCCTTTCCATTGAGTGCTGGATGTTCCCCTGAAGGTTAGCTGGTTTTGCGGGACAGAGGGAAGAGGGCAATGGTCATAAAAACAATGCTTGCTTGTTTCTTCATCTGAGCTCCTAGGCCAAGCAAAATGGGTTTGCAACAAATGATGGACTGTGTCATATTTGCATCCTGGTAATCTTGCTCATTGAGGGAGACAGCTGCTGTATGTGAACCTTTGGGTTATAGTATCAGATACACTTAGTATGAGTTGCTCAGTTGATTGGCTGTGGACTGAGTAGTCTTTCAGTCAGCAGCATTCACCTTGCAGTAACAGAGTCAGTCAGTACTACGTCATGGCTGTGTAAAAGGAGTTAGTGTATCAGCCAAACTAGTGCCTTACTTATTTTTCAGAGAGTATGGCGGAGAGTTGCATTGGGAAGTTTTCCTGTTGGCAGTCTCATCAGTAAGGCTGAGGTGCAAATGGTCCTCTGACTCTAATTCTGCAGTTTGTTGACTAGGTTGGAGACAAGTCAGTAAAAAGGCATTCAGATGACAGAGGTAACTAGTGTACCATTATAGGCTGAGGTGCTTCTGGTTTGTCCATAAGCTGTTTCAGCAATTATGTTGGTCAGGTAGTTCTAGAAGAAAGGAGCCACTGCTGTAAGCCACCATGACAGTGGCCATTTAGAAAATAATTGCAAGGGAAAAAATCACAGTCTAACAAAGGAGTTATACTCTCCGTATGGTCTATAGCAAGACCTGCCTAGTGAATTTTCACCACTTGAGAGTCCTTCAGGAAAAACTAAGTGTGTTTGCTTTTTAAAACCCAAGATGCTGTATATGCCAGTTTAAAACTACAAGCGTGCTAAATCTCATGCAGGTTGGATTTGAAGCATTTAGCTCATTTAGGCCCTGTCTACCTCACTTCCCTGGAGAAAGCGTAAGATTATTACTTCAGGATTATGGCCTGTAACCTTTGAAATTTTTCATAAAATGAAGTTTCTGCTTTTGTCCTGCCTGTGTTTTCAAGTGCCATATCTGAAATGCCAAGTCAGCTCGGACTCAAAGGTAAAAGCAATAGGTCTCCCCTGGGCTTAAAAAAACCCCACAATGCTCTTGCATTGAAATTGCTGTGTATAAAAGCAAAACTTTCAGTTTTCATTTGCTTCAACTTTGGCTTTCTGAAATCTCTGAAGATCTAGCTGCTTGCTATCAAAGGTATGAGAAGGAGAGATGGACTGGAATCCCAGGTACAGATAAAGTGAGCACAGTCTGAAACATGGTGGGTAGATTAAGTATCTGAACTCCAAGTAAGAAACTGCCCATCACTCCGGTAAGGCTAATCTCTCTGTCCTTGTCTGGTCATAGTGATCAGTTTGCCCTCTACTTAATATAATGAAATATATATTAAAAATATATTAACAACTGTGAACCACCCTCATCCCCTTTCCAAAACCCCCTGGGATCTTCCAAGGTTACAGGATGTGCAGTATACTCACCTCAAAGAAAATGCACATTCACTACTTAAAAACTTTTATTGCACACCTTGTCTTTGCCTGTTGCTTGTCTTGCAGCTGCTTTTTAGTCTGGGCTTTGGACTGCAGTCCCTGCCTGCACAGTGTAGCTGTGTTGACATCACTGGCAAAATACTAATGGTGTAATACCTGGTGGACCTATTTGTCTTCCAAAGACACCTTTCTGGTGAATTTTATGATAACCACATCAGGCTTGTAAAACTTGTAAATTGTGTTCAGGAGGTCTGGGCACTTATGCTGTCTGTGACTCCTTCAAGGCAGAGACTCCATCATTGTTTCCAAGCAGCCTGCCCACCTACTGTTTTTGGTAATGACAGTGCTTACAGCTTTTCTCTAGTTTTTTACTTTACCTGGACTTTCCTCCTAAACACCTCATAACTCAAGCTGTAGTTACCTATTCAAAGAATGCCTGGGAGCCGCTCCACTCTCTCTCCTGTGCCCAGCACCAGGATCTCTGCAAACAGGACACGAGCACAGGCAACCGGCTGCACTCAGGCTGCCTCAGACCTGCTATTCCCACAGGGACCAACAACTCCCACAGAGTACAAAGGAGGGGGAAGCCGGTTTCGCTGCGCCCCTCCTGCGGAGCAGAAGGGTTTGAAAGCGCGGCTCCATCACCCAAAGCACGGTCAGGGCGCTGCGGGTGGGCTGGGCTCAAGAGCCATCCCGGTCCGGCTGTGACAGCCCCGGGCACCGCACGTACCGATCTGGGGCTCCAGCAGTCGGAACAGCGACAGGCTCTCGTGCGAGATGTCCCTGTAGGAGCCGACCTGCGGGGACGCGGCGAGCACTGAGCGGGGCAGAGCCCAGAAAAGAGTTATGAGAGCAATAAAAGGATTAAAAAGAATCAATGACTTGAGAGTCTCAATAAGCAGAATCTATTT
>JANHGB010047358.1:11115-34443 GCA_026283785.1 Coracopsis vasa
TGTTTATAGGAGAAGCATTGAAAGCCCCTATGAAAAAGGCCTGTACTAAGAGATTGTAATACGAATAACTTTTGTTGAGGTCCATCTTCTCATTTGGAAAAGTACCTATCCATAACATTCATGTTTTTTGGCATAAAGATGATGATGTGTGGTTATGCTACCTGCTGGCTACAGAAATATAAGAAATATGAGTTATATTTATGCTAGCTTTACTAGAATTAGCTCAATTTTGAATGTGGCTCAGTGTGATTTAACTGAACTGTACCTAGGAGAGTGTATTCAGGATGGTCGTAGAGGAGGTGTCACAGGGCACACAGTAGCAGCAAATCAGACAGATAGATACCATTCATCAGAATATGGCTTCTTCACAGGAGCTAGAACTGAATGTGCAGTTTAACCAATGTTGTGTCCTGTAATATGTGATAGAATTTACACTGAGGGTAAGCTGTGTCAGGCAAGCAGCCTATTTGTTCAGCAAGGCTTTATGGCTGTGCTGCCCTATATGGGAGGTCATGTGCTGCCGTGATGTGTCAGATCTGGTGTCCTTTACTAACCTGAGACCTTGTCTTTTGCTGTGACTGACACAACATGAGTTGAGAAGGTGCAGGGACTCCTGGCAGGGCATAGTTAAGAAACAGCTGGACTATGGGGTCACATCTGCTGAGACTGTATATGTAGAAATTGGCTTCTTGTGCAAGTGTGTGTCCACACCAACCAACATAAATATAGGTATGTCCTTATACCTGCCCTATCCTTTTCAATTGTGCCTAGCTCCTGGCATTAGTAACAGTTGAGGTGAAGGTTGCACCAACTAATTACTTTGTTATCTATCTTTTAATTTCAGTGAATAACCCCTTCTTTTTATATTCTAGTTCTAGACTATTGTCGATAGCAGGCCAGCTCCTGGCTTGTCTCTTCTTGGATTTTATTTCTCAGAATTCTCAGCAATTTGCTCTGCATGTTTTTCTCACTTATAAAGGGAGGTAGCAGAAACCTAGCTGGTCTGTCTACTGTGGTACCTTTTGTCTTTTGTATTCCCTGAACTGACTGGCAAAACCACTTAATTCTTCAAGTCTTTCCTTGTGAACCAGTTCAGTATTTTGATGCATTTAGGGAAAAAACCCCCCCAGGTGTCAGTAGGAAACCTGATACTTATTAGTACTTATTTGTCCTACAAGTTTTTATTGAAAGTGTGTCTTTATATGAGTGTATCTTAAAATCATCTACTCACTTGTGGCAAGTCTGTCTCTGTATGTCATCTCCTTTCTGTTACTTGCTTCAGTCTTGCCTGTTGTCTCACCTGAGTCTTCATACAGATTTAGGTGGTAAACTGAATAGTGAGACCTTGAGCCTGTGGGAGGTGTGGTGGCTTTGGGTGGTACTGTAAAATAAATCATTCCTAGTAATAACCGGATGTGCTCTAGGCCAGAAATGTTGCTGCTTTCCAAACGTGGCAAACACATGCACAAATGCTGGAAGCCATGACATACCACTGTGCTTGTTCCGTATGCATGCAAGCATTGCACACACATGCACCTTCCCCCACCACAGCATAAATGGAAGATCATGTTCCGTATGCTCCCAGGTCAACCCTGAGAAACAAAGCAGCTCAGAGAAGCACACAGAAACTTAAAGAGTTAATCCCACAGTAATTGGAAGGGGGGGTGTGAACAGTGTAATGGAGGGGTGAAGAGTTCCCATAAACCCATTGCCTCAGCTCAGAGAACCTGCTAAGGGGCAGTGGTCAGAGAGAAACAGAAGGAGAGAGAGAGATATCAAGTGTAGTAATCAGAATGAAAAATGGAGCTCCGGTTACTTTAAACAAGAGCTAATTTATCACGAGAACGAGTGGATAAGTAGCTGAGTTTCAGGCGTTCAGTAAGTTCCCCGTTCTGCTCCAAAAATTATTCCACCCCTGTCTCCATGCTCCCATAAATCATCCCCTTCTTCACTTCTGCTCCGATTACCAATTACTCCTGCCTACTACACGCTTTCCCCTGCCCGACACAATCTGATGAGGCCCTGCCTTTTAATTTTACGAATGCTTTTTTCTTCTTGCTTCTCAGCTTCCCGTCCCTGCTCCTCCCCTCCCAGGTTCTTTGTGCATCTTTGTTTCCCCTTTCCCTCCTCACCTACTTTTTTCTTTTTTTAATTTGAAGAACGGGAGGGCAGTAATGCTTTCTGGCACCTCCCCCCATGAGGTTGACTGAGCTGAAGGAGAGGAATAGAAATTAATTATTTTCCCCAAGCTGAACTCTCTTTGGGTTTGTGAGTCCTGTCCCTAAGCACATGACAAATTCTAGATCCAGTACAGCTGTACCAAAGGTGAAAGTCTTGTTCTTGAAAGGATGTGTTGCTTTTTGTTGAGTCTTTGAAGGTAAACATAGGGTTTT
This sequence comes from Coracopsis vasa, assembly GCA_026283785.1. Taxonomy (NCBI): domain Eukaryota; kingdom Metazoa; phylum Chordata; class Aves; order Psittaciformes; family Psittacidae; genus Coracopsis; species Coracopsis vasa. The sequence goes on from JANHGB010047358.1 coordinate 13,509, forward strand.
TCTGTTTTTCCCTTTTTCTTCATTGTACACAGAGCTTTTTTTGAGCTGCACAGCTGCAGGCAGGAGAGCTTTAATTTCTATTGCAGTGTGTTGTTTTTCTGCATATGCTTCACTACTGCTAATGTTTGCACTGGAGCAGTTCTAGCCTGGCTGTCACACAAATATGGAGGCGCTGATATGGACCCCAACCCTGAGAATTTAGACTAGATGCACAAAAGAAACTTCTGTTGCCTTCATTGATTCCATACACCAAACCAGCTTAAACCAAGCTTGCTATAATAAGCAAATATCAGCATTAGGAGAATGTGTTGAATTTACTGATATAGCTATACCTTTTTAATATAAAAACCTTTGATACTACTTACAGATGGTATTCTAGTGTAACGTAAGTCTGGTGCAGTATTTAGATGCTGTATGGATATGCACATGGATTGCATATGTAAGAATCCTGAAACTATATTTCAAACATCAAAGAATTGGCATGCAATAATGCATTGTTTTGCTTATATATTGTTTCACAATATAAATTATTGTTGAATGTGTTTGCACTAGCTGCAGTTTGAGCACTTGAAATCACTGTTTGTCATGTTTATCATCAGTTCAGCATAGAGGCAACAGATCTGTTTGATTTCGGTAAAATAGTTTTTGTAGGCTTCATTAATTGATTCTTAAATAGCCTGTGGATATTAAAAAAGGTTCAGGAGTGCTAACTTGCACAAATCTACTAGATGCTGGCAAATCCTAAGTTGGAAGAGCCATCCCAGCTGAAGAGAAAGGTTTATGCAGGTCATCAGTCTAACCTAATGTGCCCAGAGATGTTATTTCTACCTACAAGATATTCAACCAAATTGTCATGAGGCTTACTGAATCTGAAAAGACAAAACTCCCTTGCCCTGCTGAGAACAGGGTAGGCAAAGTGACAGCTCAACCTGGTATGCTGCAGAGAAAGCAGCTGTCCAGACCTGATTTTTGTGCAGGATAATGGACGGAGGAGATGGATTACCAGGTAATAAATCACACAAAGGAATTGGCTGGTGCCAGAACCCATGACCAAGGAGATAGCTGGCATGCTCTGCAGTGAGTATGGCCATCTCCATCTGAGGAGCAGTAGCCTTTATGCATGAGTTAACAGGAGTTAATTATAGTGCAGCTTCTTGACATAAGGCCTTTAAAGCAAAACAAGGGTGGCAAAGGGAACACGTGAGTTTGTTTATTTGGTAGTTTATCTTTTTTCTTTTCAGGGAAAGGGTAAAGGAAATCATCTGTGTTCTCATTTTCCCTCTTCATTCTGATTTTATCTTTGTTTTCATTCTTTAAAGCCCTTAGTGTTATTTTCTGACCAAGAAGTATCACAGGCATCTTTCAGTGAAGAAATAAAGGAGCTAAGTGAGCATGACTCAAGTCATTCCTATCCCACATGATTCATATACACTCTCTCTGTCCTGTCAGGCAAAGAATGGTTGCTGGCACTCACTATGTAACTCAGTAATCAATAATACTACTCCACATCACCCTAAAGACCAATGATACTTTGAGCTCTGTGTACACTGGGCTGGACAATCTATACATAAGAGAGTGACTTGGAGTGGGTGGAAATTTGGCTTCATCCCACAGCATCTTCCTGTGGACCAAAAGACATTATTATGTTGGGCACTGTTAAGTGCATCCAAAAAGTGTGCCGTGGTGGACTCCACATTTGAAATAATTTTCTAGGAAGAGCAATACAAGGCAATTCTTAATTCTGCTATTGAGTGCATACATGAAAATAGAACCTAAAAAGAGAGGCATGCTTCTGAGATGCAGGGGAAGCTGCTGGCTCAAGGTCAAAACTTGTCAAGGATGAAGTGTATTTTGTTTGCCTGTCTTTAATAATAATACTTTTTATCATTAAAAACATAATGAAGAAAGAAGAATCTGTGCCATAAGGAAGGATACCATGTTTTCAGGTGTTCAGCAGTGGGCTGACACAGCAGTGGAAACTGTTCTAACAGAAACTGAATTATTCCTGACTTGGGAGTATCCCAGTCTCTACTGTGTATATGCCGTCTGTGTAGTCATGAAGATGACAATGGTGGTCCTCTTTTGCTAGAGCTGTGGAGGAAAGTTGCTGGCAAAGAATCAGAAGGGGAAGCTACACAAATGGTTCTTTTGCAAGGTGTTTCCAACATGTCCTATTTCCTGTAGCAAAAGTAGAGCTTGTGCAGCTCTCTAGCGGGCTCAGGAGGGGCTGGGAGCCCTCAAATTGTTAGTGAGAGCAAATCTTTCAATTCATTTTCTTCAGGACAATAGTCCATAGACACATAAACTTCGTCCCAAAGTTTTGGGTATAATCTCTAAAGCCTTGTGTGACTTGGGATTTCTTTAGTAATTGTAACCTGACACTGATGTTTTTAATAATGTAAAGGATTTTACTGAACATTGGCAAAGTCATCCATTATTTGTGGAATTAGCCCATTACTTGTTTCATGACTTGTAGGACAACTGAGACTTCATGCTCGTAGGGCAACTCTGTACGTATGGTCACTGGGCTAGCATCTGAAATACCAGGGGGCTTGTGACACTGACTGCAAAGGTCATTAAAGCTCGACCTATATTTTTTCAACATCATTTTAAAAAGGTAGTTCAATAGTAGATTAATCTTCCAGCTGGCTCCTCCCAGAGACCTGGCATATACCAAACCTGGACACGCCAGATCCGCTACCTTGCTATGCTATCACATTGTGAAAAACTCAGAGTGAGTGATTTAATGTTCAGAGATTTCCCTAGAAAACCCTACTATTTCACAGCAGTCTCTCTCCAGAGAAAGAGGCAGTGACCTTAGCTTGCCTTGAATCAGGCTTTTTTAAACTTACATTTTTAGATGCTCTGACAGCTTCACTGGCAGGGAAAGAGCTTTTAAAGGTTTTCTTGTTGTTGATTTCAGGGTTTGGATGCTAGAAATCAGTTTGCTTCTCGCTTGTGTTTTTCTGGAAAAATACTGATATGGTATCAAGGCAGTAAGTAAATATGCATGGTCTGAGTCCAAGCAGAGGCATAGAATAGTCTGAAACCTAGCAGAGTTGTATAAGACTGCAAGCGGAGACTTCTGGGCTTGCCCCACGTCATCTTTCTTTGAATCTTGTTAGGTAGCTTCCCCAGGGCCCCCCTTACAAGAAACAAGGGCCCTGTATTCTCTTTACTACTTCCCAACCCTCTGTGTGACACCAGCCGTCCTTTCCCTACTTCAAACAGTACTGACTTTGTTAGCTGGGAGCAAGAGCAAATCTGGGAGCTTTAGTGGTAGAATTCTACTGAGTCTGAGGTAGAATAATTTTTGCTTTTTAACTCACAATTGATGTGGGGGAATGGGTGTAGCTGAGGCTTCCCTTGCAGAGCAACTATGGCAAGAGCAGTGGCCATCAATGCTTCTCCCTGCTGCCTGTTCTCAGTACTGTCACCCTGCCTGTGACACCCCTTTTCTCAGGAGTCTGGAGAGAAGGTTTTTCCCTCCCACCCCGTATGGGTGCATGTTTGTGCACCAGGAACGAGTCTGAGAGTTTCCTATTTGGTCCACAGAAGGATGGTAGGCCTTGCTTAAGTGACTGGATGTTTATGGTAGTATCACTGTGAGAAAGGATCCTTCCCATATCAAGAGATCTTCAGGCTATATTAATGTTTCATGCCACATCCTCTGTGTCTTGAAAACAGTCTTAGTGAGGAAGGTTATCATGGGGCTTTTTAACCGATCCCCTCATATGTCCGTCACATGAAAGAAACCAATTAGGCTGTGTTGCCTGCTTGCCTAAACCTCACTTAGAAGAGCAAGGAGCTGGCAGGATTAGGGATGCATTGGGAGAGAGGGATTTCAGAATCCCTGCCTAGAAGACACTAGTACCCTTTTCAGTTCTGTTGTTTTTCAGTGACAGTGTCATTAGTGTAAAGGAACAGGAAGGACTTAACACTTGAGCTGCCTAAAGCATTTGGTTTGAATGACTCATCTAATGCATTCAGTCCTTTCCTAGCCCAACACTTATTTGCCAATTATTAATTAGCTGTCATTGAATTTTCCAAATAATACTGTATACTTCTGATTTTTCTGTGAGAAACTTCTATAAAGAAGCACACTTCAGTCCCCTGCAAGAGGAAATGGAGTTAATGTGTGTTCTGAGGAAAGAGACAGTTTCTTCAAGCATACAGCAAGATGTCTGCTTGCAGAAGGTTTTAGGACAGTGAGGCACAGAGAGGCAAGTGCATTTCAGAAGTAATACTCTTATTTTATTAAATTTTTTTCATTTTCTGGAAGTTGATTCTGGGATTTCTTACTTGTGTGACACGATGAGTACAAGTGTAACACTGACCTTTCTAGAGCAGCAGAGTTTAGCTCTGTTCTGAAAAGTGATCACAGTCAGTCTTTTATTAATAGAGAGTATTGGGTTGCCCCAGATAATGGGGAAAATGGAAAATACATTTCTGAAAACTGTCTTTGAATATGTTACCTTCTTGTTACCAGTGGGGTAGAGTTAACCTTACTCACTCTGGAATCAAAAAGAAGCATTTGTGATCTTTTACTTTGGAATTCAATTGAGGCAGAAGGGCTGTAGGGAAGGGTGCAGGATTCTGTTCCTCCCTTACCAACTGAATGGGTCCAATCTGTGACTTCCCAGAAGACACGTGGAGGGAGGCAGAAGAATTTCATTGTGCCTGTAGCGTTAGTCAGGGTGAGGCGTTATTTAAGCAGTAGAACATTTCTTACTGACAAAGCACAAGGAATCAGAATGCAGCATAATTTTGTAAGACCTGGTAGAGTTTACTCATGACAAGTAAGGATAGCCTTATAAAACCAAGCACATTATGTTTGGAGTCATTAGGCTTCAAGTACTCATACCTTTCCTTCCCCTGTGGTTTTAACCACCATCCCTTCCCTTATGGTTTTAGCCACCATTTCATTTATGGAAGTACAGGAGAGACAAATAGATACGTGTTTACATTGCAGTATGCACATATATACATGCACTGATGGCCAAATATTTTCAATAGAAACAATTCACGTGGTGCATCAGAGCCCAGCTATTGTGACCTTATGGGTCCTACGGGGCTCATCTGTATCTTCTGCAGTAAAAGCCTCTTGGGTTTATGGCAACAGGCTTTCAGCTTCTGGTGAGGAAAGATTTTAAGCCTGTGTAGCTTCCAGGGAAGTAGCTGGTGTTTTCAGGTACTCAGTACTATTTTGCATTGAACCTTAGCTAGATTTTGGAGTACCCTGGCTATTTTTATTTATGTGCTTATTAATGAAGATGTTCTTGGTTGGTCTTTTTCATTCCTTTTAATAGATGTGTCTGGATTTTTATGGTAAACTACATCCTGTAAATTAACAGATAAATGTTTATTGCAATTACTTCAAATACTCCTTGTGATTCACAGTACAAAAATGTGATGATTCGGTTTACCAACAGTGTACCTAATTCAGCTTGCTTTCTTGAGTCTTTCCTGCTGTGTTAGGGCATTTCTCAGACCACCTACCAAGCTGCGTTTTTATTGTTATTAAATGCCTCCGTCCCTAAGTGCTAGAAATCTGTCCTCTTTAATTCCAGGCACTAATATCTCTGGAGAATGCTTTTCTGTGTTAGTTCAAAACAAGAAGAGGCTGGATTGAAAAATAATGGAGGAGTACAAAGAGTCTGGTCATGCTGCTGAGCCCCCAAAGAGTGTGTAAGGAAATATAATATTGTAGTAAAGAGACCACTGCATATCACCATTGCTCCCTCCAACAAGGGGACAGAATTACCTACCTTTGTGCCATAAACCATACGCTATTAGGAGGCAAGAGGGATTTTTCTCTAGCTTGTACAGTAGGTTCGTTCTCTTAAAGGAAAAGGACCTGCACAACAGCAAAAGAAGATGGGATAAAAAGCAATGAGATAGCTATCTCTGATAAGATAACTGGCTAGAGCTTGTTTATCACAAGCTCAGAAAATCATTAGATAAGGTGCCGCATGGTGATTAGCGGAGGAATCATAAGGGAGACTAAAGGCGGGGACAGAAACAGGTAGTGCTGAAAGTGGAAGTATTATGCTGAAAGGAGGCTTTTCTCAGGTCTTGTCTTAACCATTAATGGCCTTGGCCAAATAACCAGTATGGTGCTGATGAAAGGTCCAAAAATAGGAGACATTTTCAGCATATAGATGCTTCCAGTAAAGAAATGGAACTATTGTGCAATAGTCCAAAAGCCTGGTATGACCACTCCTGAAATAGCACATACAATTCACCAGTATCCCAGAAATACAGGTATGAATTGGAAGAGAGCACAGAAAGGTGCTAGGATGACCAGTGATATGGGGAATCTGCTTTACAGGATATTAAGAGCTTTGCTAGTTCAGTCAGGCAAAATGAGGAAAGAGGGATATGATTTCTGTCTATAAATACATCAAACCACAAAACCCTCAAGAGAGAGAACAGCTATTTAAGCTTAAGGACAATGTTGGCACAAGAACAAATGGGTATAAATTGGCTGAGAATAAATTAGTCTGGAAATTAAATGAAGGTTTCTAACCATCAGAAAGAGAAGTGAAATTCTGTAACATCCTTCCAAGGGAAAAGAAACAGAATGGATTTTAAGATGGAGCCTGACCTTTTACGAAAGGACTTCTGCAATTATGCTGGTAGCCAGAAGAGAGTGGACTACATGACCAAGGAGTCTGTTCCAGTCTGTGCTCCCACCTTGCTCCCCTTCTCTCACCCTATGCCATGCCCCTTCTCTTTCTTGGTACTCCGAGTTCCACCTGCTCCTGCTCTAAAGGCACCATGGACCCCTTATCAGAATTCTGCATTGCAATAGGTTGTTTTTAATCCTCCCCATATCTCCCCTATTTTTAACTTGCCGAGCTTGCTGGGCTGTAATGTTTCCCTTCGTGTAATCCATCACAGACACAATGTCGCTTGTGCAAATTAAAATGCACCTTGGAATAATAAAAAAGGGGCTTTTTCTTTTTTTTTTCTTCCTTCCCAGCAGCAGTTCCTCAACGCAAACCATTTGTCTCTGGGAAGAAATTCAAGAATGTTAACCCTGTGTGTGCTCCTGTGGGGTACACAGCACCTCCTGTGGGAACACCACTTAATGGAGAGCTGTTCAGTGGAGCAAGCTGCCTTGAGCAGTGGACCTTGTAGATATCTGGAACTGAAACGCACTTCTTTCCTCATGAACACATTAATGATAAGGCCCAGTGCAATAAACGAAAGGTCCTCTGTGTGTGGACAAAGAGGTACAACCCAGGAAAACTACATAGCAAACCATGTGGTGATCCACAGAACTCAAACAAATAGTCTGAGTTGAGCATTGTACATTGGGACCTTTAGAAAGAATCACTAGGAACTATTTGAGTGATAAAAGAGTCAGCAGGCTATTCCATACTGCTGTACAGTTATGGGGGCTATAATTGGCCTTTAGGTCAGGCACTGGTCACTTGTGATTTAGAAATAAAGCTACAATGAACTATTACTGAATGAATTCCATCCTTGCTGAGACAGTGCATGTAAAAGGTTAAGTCAAGGACAGGATTTTATTTCTTCATTCTTTCATTTGGGAGGAGTGTGTGAATTTCTCCTCAGTGGCACATAAATTCTGTGAAGTTAAATATGCATTTTAAAAATCTGTTGTATGTGACAAGAAAGGTCCGGAATTGGAGTGAGAGGTGCTAGAGGATATGAGTGCTTGGCCATAGAGAGGACAGAGCATTGCACAGCTGTCCTAGCTGGAATGACATGGGAATAGCAGTGGGGATGGTAGACCAAGACCAACTTCATTCCCTGTGGAGGAGCAGTGGTGCTTGGATAGAAAATGCTTCCATAAGATCATCATTGAGGGATAAGACATCTTTATGGTTTGTGGCATAGGCTTTGGCTTATGGCTTAGGCTTTCACACATCCTAGATTTTTCTCAGACACAGCTGGATATTTTTCTTAGTTCCCTAAACAACTGCTTCACCCAGACTTTCACTCCCATCATGGGTGTTGTTTTATTTACAACCAGTAAAGATCTCAGTGGGTCACCTTGTACTCCAACAGGACCAGTATTCCTTACTTTCAAACTCCTCTTTTGCTCCCAGTTTTCTAGTTCAGGAGCCTGCTAGGCTGTTCAGTGCATGACCTTATTGGGAACTAATGTTAGCATTGCTGCAGTAAGACTCATATTGCTTTCCATATCAGGCATAGGTCTTGAAACATCCACTTTGACTTGAAGAGAAATCATGTCCCCAGACCCAGAGCTAGACTAAGCCATGCAGAATGCAGAAAGACAGCTGATGTGTGAGGGAGAAAAAGGGCCAAGCCCAGCAGGAAAAATGCAATTCAAAGCTTCAGGTATCTGGCAGAGGACTGATCTTCATTGTTATTAATCCTTATTTGGAATAGAAGGCTAGGAGTGGTTAAACAAATGGTCACGTATCCAGCAGTGCAGAAATGCGCAGACATGCTGAATATCACTAGTTAGGTTACCAGAGGAAGCTCTTTTCTCTTTGTGTGGGCCTGATTTTGCCCTGACTAATTCCAGCAACCTCAGCCATTTTACTGTGCTGTAGAGGCTGGGTGGGTGTCTGGGATTTACTCTGTAGAGCAGCAAATTCTACTTCTATAATGGGCTGCTCTACTCTTCATTTTCTTCAGGGGTCCCAAACAAATGACAAAATCCTAGAAGACTGTTTCTTTTCAGTTTACTATTTTTTCCAGTTCTTCCTACTTTGAGTCTTGCTGTTTCCAAGCTTCATCCTTATCATCTGGAAAGAATTAATTCCAAGTTTGATCTCTGCTCAAAATTCTTGGTGCCAAAGAAGTAGTGCTCTTTTCTTAGTGTCATTGTCTTCTTTAATCTCCTTCTTATAATACAAATATAATTCAAGACCTGGAATTTTTCTGGTAAACTTTCTATTTCCAGTAGATGCATAGAAGATTTTAATTCCTTCAAGCCTCATTTCCAAATGAAACAAGGCTCAGGTGATCACACTGTCTGTGACTGTACATATTTTTTCACTCATTCCTCACAATAACTTTTGAACCTCCCACCCCCAATTTAATTTGCCTGAAAGAGATGCAGAGATGTTAAATGTGCCAGTTCCCAACAATTTCCCTGGACAGAGAAAACAATGTTTCAGTATCTGCACTGAAGGTTTCCTAACCTCATTCCTTGTTTGATGTACAAGACAGTGCTGCAAAAAGAGTGCCTGAATGTCCTAGTTGTGGGGAAAACTCTGATTGGAGTTCACCTGTTTTTATGTGCAGCATAGTAAATTCAGCACAAAGCGTAAATCCATAGTGGGATTCATTCATTCTACTGCTCACAAAGGTACTTTTAATGGGTTCAGTGGATGGTTTCAGGATTCCCCAGACATCCTCACTTCTACCTGGTATGTGAATTTGTACATTCCTTTTTACTGCCTTCTTCCTGGTTGGACTTACATTTTCTGTTGTATTTTGTCACGAGACGTCTCATTCATGCCTGACTCCAAAGGCCTTTTCCATTGAACATTCCCATTTTCCCCATTTTGATTGTGTTCTTCAGCATAGGGTGTATTTAGCAAAGCAATTAGTTCTGTTTAAATTTCTGTGTCCGTGGCCACCCTTCACAGCAGGAGGGAAAGTAGCCAGCCGTCCTCAGAGCCAAAAGAAGACAAGCTCAAGCTGGTGTAGCAGAGCTTTCTTGCTTGATGGGGCCTAAAAAGCTGTTTGCAGGGAGATAGGGAGGATGCCTACCTAGCTCATGGACAGTGTGGTGGTTAAATATGTGAGTTGCTAGAGGGTTTAGATCATCTTGAGAGAGAACATTTACAAAACAAAGAGATTGCAAACAATATGGAGAGTAGGGACTTGTGAAAGCCTATGTTTGAATCCTTGCTGTGTTTGACCTTGGAAGTCAAACCCACTTCCCTTACAGTGTCTCAATTTCCCCAGATGCAAGCCCAGAACAGTAACAGCTGTCTATGTCCCTTGCCATTAATAGAGGAAGATAGCAAGTGTTTGTCAGGGGAAGAATCATCAAGTATTGTTACTCTTCTGTTAAGGAGAACTGGAGTTTAACAGGAATGATTTTCCAGCACCACCTAATATTAAGAAGAATGGTCTGCCAGGCCAGTAGTACATGACAGTCCTCCTGGCTACATGCACATATGTTCACTGAGTGTCATGTTTTCTGTTTGATTGTATGCCCAAAGGGACAACTTTGGGCATAGAAGGAGATGACTGGAAGCTGGTAAAAGCAAAACCAGGCATGACACTCCATCTCATTCTTAATTCTGCACTGGCCATTAATCTTTTCCTCACTGCCAAGTCTTGGACTACAACAAAGACAGGAGGGCAACTACAATAATTCATCGAACCTGTTCCTCACAAAGACTGCAGAAGGAATTGCTTTTACATCCCTGCCTTCACCAACTACTGTTATGCTCTGGTGACCTCCTCCTGTGAATAAGAGGTAAGCCCCAGGAAGGGGGCTTTATGCTCATCTGCAGGGAGGCAAAGCTTTCTGTGGAGTCTGAATCTCTGGAAACACTGTGAAGGGGATTAGATACTGTGGTCCTCATCTTCTGGACTGTTCTTTCCTTTCTGTTTTAAGCTAGTGTCCTCACAATACTCTGTGGTAGCTGCTAGGGCTGTGTGGGAAGAAGTCCAGCTAGGACTCTCCAGTGCACATCCTCTTTCTTACAGCATTGCTGCTCTGGCATCCAGCACTACCTGACATGACCCTGTCTATCAAATTCAGTGCACTGTGGAGCAGCTGAAGCTCTTAGCTAAGTGGAGAGAAATGACTACCCCTTTATCCCCTGTCCTCTTCTACAGGAACCCTGGGAAGATGAATTGGTCTGTTGACTCAGAGCAGAAGTGACTTGGTAGTTGTGCACTTCTCTGGAAAGCAACTACACTGCCCTGTGCCTATGTCTTGTTATGTGCTGGCTTCATTGCTCTGACAGCATGAAAGATGTTTGGTTTTGTTCCTAATGCTGTTATCATTTATCATCCTCTTGTAAAGCCAGAGCCTGCTGCTCACCAGCCCTCCCTCTATGCTAGGTTTTCTGCTCCCCCTCCACTCCTGCCCCGGCAGGGAAGCAGCTTGTATGCCAGAAACAAACTGTCTTTCCACTGGGTACTAGAAAAGAGAGAGCACCCTTTCTGCTTCCCAAAGTGGCTGCTGTGACCTATGGTGATGGTTTGACTGGGTTTCAGCTCTTGAGCTTTGGAGGAGCAACTCCAGTCATGGAGTAGAGAGCTGATGGTAACTTTATCTGATAGCTGATCTTTATCCCATAGAGACGGTAGCTGGTCCTCAATCTGGGGAACTCTCGTACAGCTGGTGCCTGTGGAAGGACATAAGCATTCAAATGCTAGAGATGGAGAAAGGGATGTGGTGTGCAAAATCCCTGCCCTTCAACTCAGTGTAAGTCCCTCAAAGCTGCTTGGTCTGCCTGTGTCAAAGCTGCCTGTGTCAGAGCTGTGGAATATATGGGGCTAGAACATAACTGAAAGAGCATCCTGCCATCTTCTGTCTTGTATCCATGTCCTAAAATAATCCTCTTAGTGGTTTAGAAGTGCATGCATTACAAATCTGCAGCTGGGTTGGTGGCACCACCTCAGATTTTAAGCTTCTTATGGACCAGGTTGACCCTACGCTATTAGGTGTTTTCTAGGAGAGCAAAAATTACTCTTCACTGACTGGCATATCTGGGCGGTACTTCTCATACAAACCCTTTGCAACTCTCTATTGCTTGCCAGATGGAAGTGCAATGCCGGGTACTGTTGGATTAAGTCAGCTCCCTAAACACAGCACGAGCTTTGCTGTTGCTAGGCTCAGAAGGATTTTGATATGGATTGGACTCCAAGCGGAAGCTTGTTCTGGTATGGAATCTTCCAGTAAGCAAAATGATCTCACTCCATGGGCAGGCTGTCATCATTGCCTATGCATCTGCCAGAGCTGCCAGCATTAGACTCTTACTATCCTTATTTATAGAGCAATATAAATGTTCTAAGCACTTTACAGATACATAAAAGAGAAGATTCCCACTCAGCAAAGATCTGACAGTAACTGAGATGTACAGGAGTCATGGGACAATAACTCAAGTTCTGAGGAGAGCAGACATGGTGGAAGAGGAGCTCAGGGCAGAAGTCTTTGCAACAGGACGCTGTGAGTAGAGGGAAACTATTGGCAACAGTTTGATGCAGGAAGCAGGTGTGGCTGAGTGACCAGGGTGATGATGGGAGAAACTGAGAGAAGGTGGAAAGCTTAGGAGTTGACTAGGAAGAGAAGGGTAAAGTGTAAGCAGTAAAACTGCTATCAATGCATGGATGAAAAGCAAGCTAACTAGCAGTGCTCCATTCGTTTTCTGCTCCCAGCAGTGAGAACATCTGCATTCTCCCCAGTCTCCTTCTCCTACTGCTCTTGCTGCTGAGAAAGAGAGGGAATAATGTTAATACTATCATTAGCAGTACTTACTGCTCATCTGCCAGGAAGGGACTAGGGCTGCATTTGCCAGAGAAGTCAACTTGTGGTTGGTACTACTCACTCCTGCCACGGCCTTGCCTTCTTGGCCAGTGCCTGGAAACCATTCCCATGCAGTCACAGGTGTTTCTTCCTCAGTGACTGTCAGGGCCTGTGTTGTAATGTGTCTCTGTCCTCCTTCATGATGTGCCAAGTAAATCCTTGCATTCCGTCTGCAGCTCTGGTTTCTGATATCAGCTTGTGAGTCCAGCAGTGACTGTGTGTGTCCAGAGACTGGATGCAGGCCCCTATTTTAGGTACCTCTAAGCTTAACAGCAGCAGAGCTGCATTTCGTTTTTTTACCTCTATTTTATGGATCCATGTTCCCCTGTGAAGAGAAGTTACAGGCTGCAAGTCAGCAATGTTTCCTGTCCAGATCAGTGCATGTTATCTGTGCTGACTTTCCTCTATAAGCCTACTGGTGATTGTGGAAGAGGGTTGCAAGGTTTTGCTTTTTTAGTCTGTGGTAATGGGCAATGACTGCTAGACAGAAAGACACCCTTGTCCTCCCCCATCCCCTCCCCTTCTGACTTTGTTCCCTGCTCGGGGCTAAGCACTTCTGCTGCCTTTTATTAATCTTCTCCTGGGACAGCACCATCAGTGGCCCATCAGCATGCAACATGCCCTCAGTTACTAGCATTAACTCGATTAGGGCAGTGAGGAGTGACTTACAGGGGAAACTCTTCTCCACAGGCAGTATTTGCATACAGTGATTGATGCTGATATGTCCTCTAAACACATCCACATTTTGCATTTTAAACAAAGCAATTGCTGTAGAACTGCTCCCTGTCACTCGGTGGGATTCCCAGTGTCAGCACAGGAAATACCTTCCCTTTTTTAAAATGGCCTCTGTCTTTCCCAAAGAGGACTCTCATGTGGGGTGAAGAGAAGGTCACTGACTCTACCTTATGTTTGGAGGGGAAGAGACAAAAGCCTGCTGTGTGTCTTTGCTTGTGAAGTTGCTTGTGGACAGTTCAGGGCTGCATGGACAGTGCTGAACAGTCAGTGGGCTTTCCACCAAGGTCAAGTTTGCATGGGATACATAGTGTGAAGCCTCCCGGGTTTCCTTCAAACAGTCTTTCCTGGTCAGGTTCCGCCCCACATCCACCAGCATCTCTCTGTCTTGGGAATACCTGAGCTGGCTGGCATCCATGCAGCACTAAATATATGTGTTTATTGTATTATGCATGTGTACAAGATATGTTATATGTATGTATTATATGTATATATTATGTGTATACACACACATGTATATAAGAAAATCCACCTTGCAAATTGTCCACAGCAGCGAAAGATTCCATGTTTTCGTCCAGCTTCTACTGGGATTTTTTTTGCAGGACGTGTCCAAGTGAACCTCTGATTTGGAGGTAGTGTCCTGAGCCACTTCTTTGAAGAGAGTATGCAAGGGAGGAAATGGGTGAGTTTAACTTCTATTTGAAGGAAGAGGAGAAGGAACAAAATTGAATCTATGGTGATACTGCTGGTATTGCAGCTTTCTCTGCAAAGGCAGCAGTTGTTCTATCTTCTTTATTATATCCTAAATGTATCCTTTCTTCCAAAGCAAAAGGAATGTGCCCAGAAAGTAACCCTCTTTGAACAGCAGCAGGGACTTATTTGTAATTTAGGCTGCAGGGTTCCTTGGAGCAGGCACTCAGTGCTCCCATTTGTCCATAGAGTGCAGGGATCACTGAGGAGGTTAAATAAATAAAAAACATTTACATCATTACTGTCCAGAGGTCCCAGAAAGAGCATCTCCTAAATGGTGCAGGTGCTCTTTGCCTCCCAGGTGCTCCTGGCTTGCTGCACAGTGTGGGCTTAACACTTCCAACAAAATTCACAGGTTTGTTGGCACAGTGCTCGAGTGAGACCCAGAAAAGTTTTGCTTAGACTTAGTAAGAAATACCTGTTTTCACCCATTTCTGTCATTAGTTTTTCATCTCTGTGCTTATCTCAGAGGACTTGCAATGTACTGCTGGTTGCCCATCTCGTGTCAGGAACTTTGTGGTTTTGCAAAGCTAAACTCTTCATTATTGGGCTCATGCTGTCTGGCTCCATAGATGTAGGAGCTCCACGAAGAAGGTGGCCCTTACATCTCCTGCCACACCATATTAATTCTGCAAATGTGACAAGCTCAGCTTTGCTAAGATAACATATTGCCCATGTCTTGTTCTATTTAGTATTGTATTCAAATGGTCCAAGCACTCAGCGATGTGAGCTGGGGAAATGGCTCTGCAGACTTCTTTGTCACTTGACTGGCAGCTGGCTTCCAGAAGTAATTATAGCTGTTCAGTGCCGAGGCACACCAAACCGCCTGGGGATTAGTGAGGCATCAGGTGCACAGTGACTCAGAGGCAAGAACAGAGATGCTCCAGTTCCCAGGCCATAATGGCCATAACCTTTATAAATCCTAATATCCACTTGGACTTGGGACTAAAGTGAAAAGGGAGCATTGCAGTGACCTTGCAGAGGGTGTTCAAATTTTCCAGAGATCCAAACAGGAAGATTTAGACCCTAGGAGTTTGAAAGTGAATTGCATTGCCATCGTGTGGATACATGGAAGCTAATGTCTACTCAGAAAAAAATCTGAGACTCTCATTTCTTAGTTACAAAGGAAAACAAAGTCATGACAGTTATGGAAGTTGTTAAATCAGAATGCTTAACAAAATGTGGAGTGGAATTATAATAACAATTTAACTTTGGTGGTGACCAAATAAACACTGAAGTTAGTTTGATCAAAGTGATATGGGTAATAAGTATGAATTATAGTCTAATGTGTTCATTTAATGTCACTGCTTAGTGGTGTTCGGTGCTTAGAGAATTAGGTGTTAGAAGCACTAAGTGCTTTAAAAATGAATATGCAAAATAGATATAGTAGTACAGGATCAGCATAATTCTTTGGTGCCTTCTTCAGAGTGGTGTTTCCAGACACCAGGCTGCATGAAGAGATATTAGGTAAATATTTTATACTGAAGCACAAAAAATCCTGAACTAGTGGGGAGAGGATGGCTGGATGGGATTGCCTATTTCCAGGGAAAGAGTTTCCAGGCACAGAACCAAGACACCTGCTGGATCATTCTTTTCAGTGTATCTTGCCAAGGAAACTGAAGTCCTAAGACTCCATCTGGATCAAGCAATATATAAGGGTTCATGTAGAAAACTCTTTTAAAACGTTCTTATGCTGCATGTTCTTCACATGGTAAAGCCCATCTTACAGTAGTTTAAGTGATTAGCCTCCTAGAATATGCAGTTCTCCTCTGTTAAGATTGGGACAAGTGAGGGACCGGTGCTGGATCACTAGGACATTGGCTATGATTTCTGCTATTGCTGCTTTTCTCTGTAGTACCCGCAATGGCAATACAGATATTACATGAATAAATACAAATACTGGTTTATGTAGTTTTTCCCAGGACAGAATTAAGTGGAATGGGGAAGGATGAAAAGCCATTTTTCTGTAGGACATAGCCAAATGCAGAAGAGTAACAAGGAATGATCTAAGCAGCAGACTTGAGAATCAACAGGACTTTGAAGGTACTGATAAGCAGTGGAAATACGGCAAGATCATGGAGCAAAACTAAATCAGTTCTTTGTGCCAGTCCTTTCCTGTGATTCTAATTTTACTTGATAATTCAATCAATTTACCAGATTCAAAGTAAAGCTCAGTGGTCTGTGACCCCATATGCCTTTTTTAGAACAACTTACAACATTTGCTACCCTTCATTACTCCAGTAGAACAGTTGATTTTAATGAGAGAATTCATGGGTTTAGCAGTCCAGCCACTTCCATCCCAAAGCCCTGCAGTTCTCTTGGACGTACATGGTACGCTGTGCTGGTGATTTGTTATACTTTAGCAGTTTGTCCCTGCATCTGCTGTCCTGCCACTTCGGTCTCAGAAGGTGTCTCATCTTCATTACTTGGTAAGGGCAATTCTAGGAGAGAGGTGTCTCCAGCAGGTCTCTCTCTGGTGCCGTTTGGCACAGAAAAGCACTATTTTTTGATAGCTGGGTAAGTACTTGCCTTTAAGGCCTGCTTTAAGGCTGGCTTCTCCAAGACAGTCTTTCCTGTGTGCTGCAGCGACACTTTCAGCCATCCCTTCTCCATAAAGAGTACTAGGAACACATACAGGTTGAGCTGCATTTCAAAGATAACCATAGTTTTTGCTGCTGTACCTCCTGCTGGGAAGCAGACCCAGAACTTTCTCACTCTGAATCTAACATCCCTTATTCCCTCTGCTTTGGATTCTTTGCTTCTGGCTATCAAACCCCAGATTTGGGGGCATAGGTTGAATTCTGCTTCTCAGCCAAAGAGATGATGATTCTCAGAGAACAGAGCATGCGGTGAGGGTATGAGAAATCTCTTGCTGATGGGAAAAATATCTTTTGGCTTTTCTACTGGCTGTGAGAGTGCGGAGCTCTGCCTGCCTTGTTCAGGCAGACTTTTCTCATCCCGAACAGTATTACTGTCCCATTTGGAAGTATGAAATATGCAGTGAAAACACATTAATGGCTGCCTGTCACCCCTCCTCTATGTGAGTCTGATCTAAGCTTCATTGATGTCTCCAAGAAGTCTTCAGCTTCATTGATGCTGAAGCTCTGAATTGATACATTCTCCTTTTCACCATGTCTTCCCCCCCGCCCTTTCCTTTACTATGACTACTTGCAAATCAGGAGAAATCATCTAAGATTCGCTGTAGGAAGCAAAGGAGCAGAGTAGTCACATTGAGAGCTAGGGTGAGGAACAAGGTGAAATTAATGTTTTCTATTGTTAGTGGTTGCTTCTTTCCTCCTTTGCCCGGAGCATATTGGCCTCCCATTTGTGTAGTACACTCTCACTGATGCAATGGCCGATGGTGAAGGTAGGGCAAAAATCTTCATGTCATGGTTTTCTGCCAGGCTGACGAATGGGAAACAGGCAGTAAAGCTAATTATGCCACCTAGTTGAGGAACAAACTGTATCATATACTTGTTTTCTTATACTTCTTATGTAAACTCTTTTTCTTATACTTGCCCTGTTTCTCTCACTCTTTACTCATTGGAAGCTCAGAATACATCTGGGCACAAAGGCTGGAACCTTTCTAGCCATGAGAAATGCCCCAGGAGAAATAAGTGATACCTATGGTGTGGACTGGCAGGAAAATAATATTATGCCCACATCTCCCCGCTCCCATTAAGAAGTGGAGTTTGGGGACTGTGAAGGGAGAAGAGAAACACAAGAGAGATTATTTTTGTAATGTGCTTAGTAGCAGTAACTGTGAAGCATAAAGCTACTTGTAAAGGGCATTTGACTCCTCAGCAAGTCTGAAGCACGGAGATGCTGCTTAATGTTCTTTTTGTATTATTATAATATCATATTTTTCTCTCCTTTTTGTTCCAGAGGTACTACATGTTCCCAACCTAACGGATAGCTGGTTATCTGATGAGTGCTCATGGAAGAGATGATTATCTCATTTCTCAATCATGGCTGGGAAGTCACCAGGACACTTTTTGTGAAGGACATCTAGCCAGCTCTGCTCACCTTGTGAAGCATTGTCCCAGCGCAGGTTAGCCCCTCTCCCTTGCTATATCACAGCTGAGTTGCAACTACTCATAGACATAGCCCAGATAGATAGATAGATAGTTTCTGTAGCAGTGTCTGTTCTTTGACTCTTTTGGTCTTTGAAAAGAGTAATGCTTCTCTGCTAGATGAACAGCTCATATAGGGCTAGACTCAGTGAAAAGGGCATTTGCTGTGATGACCTGTGTGAGAATAAATGTAATCAGCAAAGTATGGAACCTGGTACCAAGGAGGTGACAGCGTTTGCACTTAGCATGGTATCTCACTGACAACTTGGGGGTAATTTATTTGTTTATTCCTTGTATTGGGATAAGTAACACACACAGCTGTCAGGCAGCTGGAGGTAGACTACTGCTATCTTTGTTTGTGAGAATGTCCAGAGGACTGACAGGAGTAACTTAGCAACATATCCTGACATACAGGGCAATCACAAATTCCGGAATTAGTCATGGATGCCCCCTTTTGTGGACATGTTCCATGGGAAAAGCACTTGCTGTAACTCAGTTTGTGTTAATAACTATTTTGCCAAGTGCATGCAGCATCCTGACAATGCATCTGTTCTAGTTCAGCACGGGCAGTACCACGTGTTGCTATGTGCTCCCCTGCGCCATGGCCTTGCTGGCTTATGCAGGCAGGATATTGAGGTTCTTTTGCACTGTGCAGTTGAGCCTGAGGTGAGTGTTGTATTTCATTGGTCTGGCATGGCTTGTCTAATTAACTAAAGCTGCTGCAGAAGCTGCCGTGATCTACCCTGCGGACTGTGTCTCAGGCCTGTTCTTCATTCCTGTCTGCAAACATAAGCTTGAGAGTGAAGGCGAAGAATAACCTGGCCAGAATGGCAGTCACAGAGCAGTCAAAAAAGCCATCTTGTAGCCCTCCCCTTGGTTTGGGGAGCATCACTTTGACGGCACTGCATTACTTGCAGGGCTGGAAAGGACATCTTAGCAGAGCCCCACCAATGAAAAACAGTAACACGGTTATCTGGGGTGACCCTCCTTCCAAGTGGAAGGTGTCCAGAACAGTGAGCTGGCTGCTACCCACAGGGACAGGGTTTTTTAAGGGAGCTGGAACAGTCCATCCTGCAAGGGGCTTGGAGTAGCTCAGTGTGGTCAGCGGCCACAGGGGACTGAATACTCACTGGTGGCCTCCCCACCCAGAGGTCAATGTGCCAGAAACACAAGGGGAAGAGACAGGAGAAAGAGAGATTATCACAGCAGTGAAGGAACAAAAATATATCAACAAGGTTAGTCAGGGCAACAAACTGGATCAGAGTAGGGGCCTCCTCTCGTGGAGCTATGGTGGAAAGAAGAAATGTGCAAAGCAGCAATAGCAATGTAGGATTTTCTGCAGCTAGAGAAAGTGAGCCTGAGCTAGAAGTGCTTAAGACAGTGGAAGAGCTGGGGATAGTGCCTTGAGAAGCTGATGCCTGCACTAATGCTTTTCCCGTAAGTATCACTCCCTTCAGACTTTGCTGTATTTTTGTGATGTGATGACAAAAACAGTGGGGGAAATGACAAAAACAACTGGGAGAAATGAGTGATTACCCCAGGCTTGGTTACAAGAGTTCATTAGATTGAAAAATATCTGATGAAATTGTGCTTCCTAGGACTGACCCAAAGGATCATCAATTTGTAGTAGCATTAACCACTGACAAAAACTATAAACAAGAGTTTAGTTAATGTGCTGGAGTTTAATAATGTAAATGCTAATACAAAATTACTTGCAGTGTTGTGATGGGAAAAAATTTACAGTGCTGGAAAAGTAATTATTGAAGGTGACTGTAATTTTGGCTCCAGTTAAATCGTTTTCCTTCCAAATGTAACACTCTTCAGTGAGATTATTCATAACTTCTGTATTTCACTTGACTTAATTAGCATATAGTGTAAATTAACCCCTCTCAAAAACATGATTTATGTGCTGTGATTTAACCAATCTGTTAAATGCAGCCTTGTTTTGTGTTGATTCTTGCCAATTTAGGTGGTGATCTCAGTTTGCTTTGTCCTGGCTTCTCCTTCTCTGATCAGTGCCCTGCTTTTTATTATTCAACAATTGCAGTTACGTCAGGAATGTATGATAAAGCTCATGGAAAATGTAGTGCTGGTTTCTTGAAATCAGGGAACAAGATGTAAAGTAATTTCATTCATCAAAATAATGTGCTTGATTCCGGGACTTTTTTAGAATGGTCAATGTGCTGATTTTAAGCGTTTAGAAAAGCCTGGTATTTCTGAATTAAGCATGCTGGGATTTCTAAACAGAAATCAGTTTCTTAGTGTGTAATAGGAAGTAATACATAAAAAAAAAAATCTCATTTAATACATCAAGGAATGCATTAAAATCTTCTGTTTCTAGAACAATCCTTTGTGTTATAAGAAAAGGAATATATCAGAGAAAGGCCAAGGTGTCTTTTTAGTTTCCTCTGTTTGTTTCAGGTGGATGAAAGGGAGAAAAATGATCTGTTGGGGAAAAGGCCACATCCATGTAAAGGAGGAAGGATTCCAATCTGCTGTTGTTGTTATTGTTAAGAAAATATGGGTTAAAAAGGCTAATATCTCGTTTCTAAGCTATTTTGAAGGTAAATATGAACTCTAGTAGTGCTGTGAATGCAGAACTACAAGATGTAATGAGTGTGTATGTTTGTGTGTAGACAGCTACAGAAAGAGAGGTCTACATCTGTCACTGTATCTTAGATAGGTACTAGGTTTTTGTACTTGTCTTTAAAGCATCAAGTGGTGGAAGGGAGCCATTTGCCTTCCTCATTATCACATTTTCCTAACTTTGATTGGTGCATTGTATACCCAGGGAAGGAGTGTCACTTCATTTTAAAGGAGTAATGCAGCCTAAATTGTAGGCAAAAAGGAGGTTATGTGAACCTGCAATACAGGGGCAGGT
>JANHGB010047358.1:36266-58339 GCA_026283785.1 Coracopsis vasa
TGTTTAGTGTGGAGAAGAGAAGGCTCAGGGGGGACCTTATTGCTCTCTACAACTACCTGAAAGAAGGATGGAGCCAGGAGGTGGCTGATCTTCTCCCAAGTAACAAGTGATAGGACAAGAGGTAATGGTTTCAAGCTGCACCATTATATTACATGCATATATATATATGTAATATAACATATATACGCATACATATATATGTATATACATATATTACATATATATATACACATAATATACATATATATATGTAGCTGTAATATACTGGATATTAGGAAAAAATTCTTCACCAAATGGGTTTCCCAGGGAAGTGGTGGAATTACTGTCCCTGGTAGTGTTTAAAAAACCTGCAGATGAGGCCCTTAGTGACGTGGTGTAGTGGTGGACTCTGGGATAAGGGGTTGGACTTGATGATCTTTCTTAAAGGTCTTTTCCAATCTATTTGATGCTATGATTAGTAAAGAAACCTCCTTCCCTCTTCAGCTAATTAGATTGGAGAAAATAGAGTATTTTTCTAGTATTTCCTGTGAAGCTTTTCTGTAAGAAGAAATTTCAGGTTGCCCTCAGTTTCTCCTAATGCTCAGTATGCTTACTATCAATCAGGACACCCCCTCCCTCTATTTAATTCCAGCGTGAGTGAACAATAGTAAGGAATGTAAGGAAAGCCTTGAAAAACCTATGCAGTGCAGAAGGGTGCCCAGGATATGTAAGGAAGACAGCTGCTACTTCAGAGGTAAAGGACTGAGGAAACCTTAAGTCCCATGAATGGTGTTTGAAGACACCAGTGGGGCCCAGGCTTGCTGCAGTCCTCTGGCTGCCCTTACTGATCTCGTGACATCAGTAGCTCCAGTGTCACATAAACTTGTCAAAACTGCTGCCCTTAGCAAAGCCACAAATTGGCTGTCCCTGTGCTATATTTAACTGAGGTAAAGTCTGCTCTAAAGTCCTACTGTGGTGGCTCATCTTGGTTTTTCATTCAAGCTCTTTTCTATCCCATGGCCTTTCCTACTGGCCACCACTAATTCACAGCCACCTCCTCCTGAGGGCAAGCTGAGACACCTCTTGGTTGCCTGGTGAGTGCCACTGCCTGGAACAAGGACCTTAGTGTTGGCTAAAAGTGAGACATGTGGAGATAGTGGTGCTCACATGGGGGGTGATGCTGTCTGTGCTCAAAAGTCAGAGTCCTGGGGTTCTTGTTTCTCATGTCTCTACCCCGGTTACCACAGTGTGTTTCTTCTGCTTTCTGAAGCAGATATGAGCTTGCCCTCCTGCACTGCTTGACCACCAGATCAATGCAAATGCCATGACTTCAGCATTTGCACCCACTTTATAAGCAATGGATGCTGCTGTAATACTTGCAACACTCATGATGTCACTGTTGGGTTTCAGCCAGTGGTCTATTCTATGGTTATTTTGTTTTTCACTGGAACAACTTCAGGGCTTTTTCATCACTAGCTCGTCTTTATTCCTTGCACCAGTGAAGTGCAGAATGTAGGGAGAAAATGGGTGAGTGGAAAAACCAGACCAGTCCATGGCAGATGCTGACAACAGTGCCTGTCTAACGAGCCCTCAGCAATGCTTATCTCACAAAAATGGAGGAGCTTGCTGAGAATTTGTTTTCTGGCTATGAGCAAACACCAGACTAGTGTTTCTGAGCAGGCTGGGGCTCTCCTCCCGTACTGCAGCATGCAAAATCCTGCCTTCCCCCACCCCAGCCTCTTCTGTGGGGTGGGGGAACCCCAAGGGACAGAACAGAGCAGCTCCTGAACGCAATAAACATTACTCTGCCTGGGTTAGTTTTTACATTCTGTGTTTTATTTCTGTTTTGTTTGAAATGACCTGTACCACAAGAATACAATTTATTTAACAGTTCTTTTTTTTTTTCTTTTTCTTTTTTTCCTTTAGGAGCAGATAATAGTTATGTAGATACTGGTTTACTTTTTATTTCACTGACTGTCTATACTCTCTGTATCATTCTCACAGCTTCTGTTTCTCTGGCTTCTCCGCATAACCCAGCCACAAGAACAACAGAGTGGCCTTTGGCCATACGATTGATTATAGCTTGTGGATACAAAGTGGAAGCTTTTTTTCTCAGCTCCGATTGGTAATAGAAGCTCAAAAAGTTACATTCTAGGGTCTTTCTCAATGACTTTCCCCTCTAACAGCTGCTTACATGTTTCTGGTGCAGCATGTTTTATTTTATATATTTGTACTAGGGTTTTTTAACAAAAGGATGACATAGCTTACAAAGAGAAAACAACACCCTCCCCCCCCCCCCCGCATGAGCAATACTGCAAGGGTCTCATCACTGGAGGGGCATTTCTTGTAGCTTCACAGTTTTGCCGCAAGGTGTAATGCCCAAGTTTCCCCAGAAACCTAATTCTGTGTGGTATTGTACCTTTTCTTTTAATTGATCCCCATGAAATTTGGTTTGCATTACAGGCCAGACACCACTGTTCCCAGAGAAGAATGTGCCCAAAACAGAACAGCTGGTCACTTGGGAAGAATCGCCTTTTGTAGTAGCTGACAGGTATGTGCTTTCTGTTATCCGAATATGCAAATCAGGGGCTGGGGCTGCTTTACGGTAGTTGCTGGACATGGGCTTTGTGCTTATTCACTGTTACTGATACACTTACTTACCTCTTCTGCTTTGCTTTGAGTCATAGAACCCATTTGTGTCCCAAGGCTCAAGCTCCATCATCTTTTACGCCATAAAGAAGGACAGCTGTATAGTGCTGACTCTGTGACTCCTAGATTACAAGTGAACAGCATAAAGAGCACCGACCCATTTCCTAGTTCATGTTTCAACTTCCACACCCCCAGTATTAAGAGACTGTGAGTATTCAAAGACCAAAGCAGTTGCTGACACCCCATTTCCTACTTCTAAGTTCACTGAGAGGACTACACTACAATGTTTACGTCCTCTGCAAGCCCAGCTTGCTGTGTAGCTGGACATACTCCTCAGTTGTGGCAGCGTGATAGTATTAGTGATGCACAGCAGAATAACTAACTGGGAAGAGATACGTGTGATTCCTGCACTGGTTGGAAGGGCCCAATAGAGCTGACCTGGTTCACAATTTAAGATAGTACAAGACTTTTAAGGGTTAAATCTAAGTAGGTGTTTCTGTCCCAGTTCCTTGGGGAGAGTTTGCATTCCTTGCTTAAAGAGATTAATGTGTGATAATTACTGTCTGCTTCAGTTCCCATCCTATTTGAGAAGCAATACAAACATTTTCAGGCAAATTATCTTCAAGAAGCGGGGATATCCAGGAAGGCTCCAAGGTTATGCAACTATATTGGAGAAAGAAGGTCCTGGAGAAAGAAAAGCGTTTGGTATCTTCATACTGTTCTGCCAAGGCAGGAGTTGCCTCCATGCCATAGCCCTAGTCTAAACAGCCAACATTCTCTGTGGGCTAGAAGCTAACTCTGCAGCTCTCGATTATCATTATTTAGTAGGTATCAGTAGGT
Source organism: Coracopsis vasa (assembly GCA_026283785.1). Classification (NCBI taxonomy): domain Eukaryota; kingdom Metazoa; phylum Chordata; class Aves; order Psittaciformes; family Psittacidae; genus Coracopsis; species Coracopsis vasa. The sequence goes on from JANHGB010047358.1 coordinate 39,735, forward strand.
AGTTCTCCCTCCCCATTCTGGAAAGCAGGCCTGGGTTCAAATACAACAAAGCTGGAAGAGCCTTTTTAATTTGTAAGTATGTGACCTTTCCAGGCAGGGACCAATAGAGTAAGAATTGCTTTTTAGGATCTTTTCTTCTATTTTGGGACAGCTACCTTTGTGCAGCAGGTCGGGACACAGTGGGCTGATGGTGAGCTGGGCAGGACTTGGCAGGGAAGCAACAGTGGTCAAATGAGTCAAACTTACAGGTGATAGTGCAACCCAGTACCTTTGTGAGAGCATTTATGCCACAGCCGGAATTGTTGCCAGAGTGCAGCGCATGGCAAGCTGGCTCTCTAGTGGTGGTGTGCGTTTTGTTTTGGTCCCTCTCAGTCACAGATGGATACAGGCAACCAAAAGCCTCTCATTTTCTCACCAGCTCCCTCGCAGAGGCAGCTGGGGAGAGAAGCACAAGTATCTGTTCAAAGCATAAGGGAACTGTATAATTGCTACTGCTGTGATCATGGAGGCAGACCCAGCTCCCACGTGCCTTCTGCTCCTTAGGTCTCTGTTAGTTTACTAATGTGCCTGAAGCAAGCCTGAATTCCTTCAACAAGTGAGTACAAATCGAATAAAAGTAGCTACAATTGTGTAGTGTAGGAAAACTCAAAGGAAATGGAACTGAACCAACTCAAGCGCCAGGCCACAAGAGCTGAAAGGTCTGCATCAGTTAGCACCCCTCGTCTCTGAGCTAGCCTGGGTGGTGTTCTGCAGCACTGACAGCCCTACTGGAATGCATTGTTCTCTAGAAGAAAACAAGCACCCAGTGCCTCCCTGATCACACGCTTCAACCCTGCTTTGGAGGGCTTACTAGGGGCAAGCTACTCCTCTGCCACACCATCTTTCTCCTGGGCTAGCTCGGAAAGGATGTAAGCTTGAGGGGAACAGAGGCAGTAAGCTTAGTGGTGTCTCAAATGTGTATCAGAGGCTTTTTCTCACCGGTACTGACATGCCACTGACCACAAAACAGACAATATTTTCAGGTTTCATCAGCTCAGGCTGGGTCAAAACTAAAGTGACCTAGAAAATAAAATCTTAGAGAATGCCAACAGCCAGTTTTGCAGTTACCCACATTCCTCTCTGGCTACTGGGTATGCAGCAGATCTAAACCAGGGCTTGGAGACAGCAGGAACCTGGTTACATGAGACAGGTAAATAAACATTCCCCCACTTCTCCCACCACCTTAAGGTCAAGTATTTGCTTTCTCATCAATGAGAGAACCTCTTACCAGGCCCAGGTATAATCTATGCTAGCTCTTTTGCTGCTGTTGAGGATAATTGGATGAGGCAGGGGAAGACAGTAGTTGGGATATCAGGGGTTTCATGCCACCCTCTAATTTATTTCCATAGGATGCCACAAAAAAGCAATTTCTCAGGCTCAAGAGCTGCCTCCTCAAAAAGGCAGTGCCCTTGAGTCCTAACTAGCATTTGGCAATAAGCCTAAGTCTCTGTGGAGGCAAAAAGCTATCACTTTAATGAGGTCTAGGAAAGCCCTCTTTTGGGTGCATTTATACTTGGGCAGCAACCATGCAGACAAAGCCTTGTGTTCTCTGTCACAAGGAAGAAGTGGGAAATGGCACTCGGCTGAGCTGAAGAGGCAGGTTTGATACACTATAGAGTGAAAAGTGTGGAAGAATTGTAGTTAGCACCACATAGGAGAGGATGCAGAGATTATCAAGTCAACCCAGCTCTGAGGCATCATACCGGGCTCTTTTTTTCTTGCCATTTGGGAAAGGAGACTTGCATTCTCTCAGGGACATATATCCTACCTCTTTAGGGGCCTGCAGGGATTGTACATGGGAGGGACTAGCCAGGCGTAATGACACACTGTACAAGGTCGCAGAATATCTTACACAGTTAGGAGCGTCTTTCCCGGTAAGAAGTGGGGCCTGTATGTACAAGTGTTAGCTGTTGCTAGAGGGGTGGCCTGGGAGCAGCCGTTTTGATCAGCAGAGTTCCAGCAGTGCTCTTCTCCGAAGAAGCATCTGCTCTGTGTAAGAGCCAGAAAGGTGACAAAAAGAAGGACCCTGGCTGCTTCCCTTTCTATCTGACCCCTCACAACACCAGCAGATAATGTTTATATTGACTCTATTCTTCCTCTCTTCCTGCTTCTGTTCCCACTCCCCCTCCAGCACAGGCGGAGGGAGCTCGGGAGCAGGCGGCCTGGACAGCGCCGAGAGCATCACTGCTCAGTGGGGCTGAGCCCCGATGACCGCCTCAACAAGTGCAAGAGTACTTCCTCAACAAGAGTACTTCCCACAGAGAAAACAAACGAAAAAAGAGAAACGGGTGACTGATTAAAAGTTTCCCCCTCCTGTACACGAGATTCTGCAGTCACGCCAGCAGGTAGACATTAAATAATTCTTCCATAATAAATGACTGGAGATAAAAGCTGGCGGTGACTGCTGCTGCTGTTTGGATTGCTCCGTTGTCTGCATCTTTGTTTCTAGTTGTTTGTTCCCCGGCCACTGTCAGCTGGCGCTGGGGCTGTCAGACCTTTGCCTCTAACATTTCTAGGAAGAGTTTATGCATGGGAACCTTGCCCTGCAGTTTGATGCTGTAGAAGTGCTGCACAGCTTTAGCGGCCGTCTGCCGCAGGAGGGGCAAGGTCAGGAGCAGCTTGCCTGCTCGCCGGGGCTCCTCATTGCGCTGACTCAGCTCGTAGTCCTGCAGGGCTTCGTGGAGAAGGTCCTGGAGTTTCTGCACAGCATCCATGTCCTCTATGTGCATGGAATCTGGGGGGTGGGAGAAAAGACAGCAAACAGACAAGTCAGACATGGGGAACGAGGAAGGAAATCCTTTATGGTCCTGGAGCTAAAGATGCTTTCTTTCCTTCTCTTTCTTTTCTGTTGTTTTGGTTTGGTTTTGGGGTGGTGGTTTTTTTTTTTTTGGTTGTTGTTTGTTTGAGGGTTTTTTTTGGGGGGTGTGTGTGTTTTGTTTTCTTAAGGGGGAAAAAAAATGCACCTTGCTGACACCTTGCTGACAGGTGTTGGTGCTGCTGCAGTGATGTTTGGCATCAGCCCAACGAGTTGGCCCTAGCAGTGCAGAGACAGTAAGGTTGCTGGGGTAGGTGACACATTGTGCCCTGCATGCCAGCTACCCCAAAGCTGTGCAGGGGTCAGCCAGGGGCCTTTGTGACTTGCACATTCACTTGCCCTCCATGCTCCTTATGGGGAGAGTCACCCTGCAAGGGGCAGCAGCTGCTGTGCTGCCTCTTGGGAGCAATCTCATTAAGAATAATTAACACTGCTATAGCGCTTCATCTGTCTAAATGGCCTAATTGCCATGCAGCTGCTCAGGGTGTCAGCAAGACAGAAAAGCCCCAGTAGGTCACAACCAGTGTGCCCAGGGGTGTTACCAGCCCCACCTTTGTGCATATGCCACTGTTTTCAAAGACTGCCGGCAGCTGCTCAGGGAGCTTCCTGCTTCACTGAAGGAAACCCACACCTCCTGCAAGGCCCCTTCCCTTAGGCTGCCAGTTAGATTTCTGCAAGCTGCTGGAGGGGCAAGCAGGGTTTGCAAGGCTAGCACAGCTCCTTAGCGTGTAGCTGAGGCAAAGGTTACCCAGTCTGGGTTTGAACTGGGAAACCTAAGTTGAACACAGGCTGCTAAACTCGTAGGTAAGTCAGGGTGACAGAGGGCAACACCAAAGATCAGAGGCTAGATTAGAGAAGCTAACTGTCACTGAAGCTTTTCTTCCTTTTCATCTTGCTGATACTTGCTTCTTTCTTACAAATCTGACAGAGCTGGAAACACTGTTGCCTTGTCTTCATTGTTCAGAGACTTTTAATTGATACTGAACCCACTGATCAAGTTTCCTGCCATAGGACAATGAATCCAAAGGCAGCAGCAAAGGGCCACCATGGCAAGCATGCATGCATGTGCACTGTCTGCCACTGCAGCTGGACTTTGCAATGCAGCAGTGCTCTGGCTCAGCCACATGCACAACACAAATGTGAGGACATGGGCTCCTCAATGTGACAGCAGTGAAGGGGAGGAAAGCTGGCCGAAGCATCAAAATCTCTCTAGAGATATGTGTCATCTCTATGGAGAGTGCAACACAAATACTGTGAATTTCATACGATACATGTACAGTAAATGCTATTTATCATGCACAATTTAGAAAGTATTACAAGTTGGGAAAATATTATGTCTAGCAAGAAAGCTGTTTAAGAAGCTGTTTAGAAAGAATGCACTAATTAGAGGCTATTAAAGGGTTGTATTTCCAAAAAGGCTACTAAGAAAGGATTGTTCTTGCTGCATTTGCTTTTCGCATCCAAGAGATCAGGCAAAGAAGCTCAGAGAAGACACAGTAGGTCATCACAGTGACCTGAGCTAGCCACAGAGCTTGATTCTGAAATGTAGGGAGGGAGAAGCATGTTGCCAAGTCAGTCTGGCAACTTCTCTCGGCCAGGTAGCACCTCATGCACCATCCAGGAGAAGTGAGTGGGACCTGTTTCCTGCCAAGTTGCAGAGATAATTTTTGAGACTGGAAGTATCCAGAGCTGGAGCTTGGAGAGAAATGTCCTTCCAGGTGGGGGAAAAAGTAATCACAGCCCATCAGAGTTTGCAGATTCCAGTGGTGCTAGAAGCACTGGGGAATGAGCCACGCTTCAGGTCCAAGTGGGTACTCTGGTTTTGGGTACTGATTCGGCTGTACAGCAAAGAGACTCCCAAAACTGTGCCCTCATGCCACCTGACTTCTGTAAGGTGAGGAAACTTAACAGCACTACATAACTAAACGTACACAGCGAGAGGAATTGGGGAAATAAAGATCAAAGCCTGCCCCACTTCCCTGTCTTTGCTGAAAGAAGCTCAAAATCAGCAGCTGACTGCAAAAAATACAGTAACAGTGCAGGATTAATTTCCCTGCAATTCACCAGTGAGCTGGTGTCGATGGCATTGATAAACTGTTAATTACGAAATCAATAGCTATGAATTTTTACAGCTGGTGGAGCACTGAGGTGGAGGGAGGTTGCCTAACCATGTCCCTGAGGGTCAGCTGACCTAAAAGTCAGGCTTCATGTCAGAAGCCCCTCTCCAACACTGCTGACATGGGGTACAGGGCAAGTGTGAGATGGACAAGGCTCACTGCCTCCTCACCTAACTCTTTTCTTGCAGCTTCTGGAAGGAGCAGGAGGAGCCAGGATGTTACAGGACCTGTTAGTACGGAATTTGCTACATATCCCCTTGCTAGATCCAGATCTTGTTCACTCCATCTCAGAATTTAAATACATGGGGAGAAAAAAAGGGAAATAAGGTTTGGCCAGTATGGGATTTCCTTAAATGAACATGTGCTGTATGCTAACCTGGAGGGCTCTTCAATATACAGGTTGATCAATTTGTTTCCTTAAGAAAGAGGACCTAGGTATGCCTAGGAAGGAACTGCTGGCTCTGAAGGGTAACAGTTTAAGTATATAGCACCCCTACTCTGTCAAAAAATGTGTGATCATATTGTTGGGACTTGCCTGCTTCTCTGGGCATTAAGAATTCATTTCTCAGCTCTCTAAAATGCACTTTCTAAAGACAGAGGTCATCTGAATTATCTTTGCCTGTCCCAGCAGGTGTGTCCTTGGTGCATTACGTTGAGGACTCAGAGATCAGCCACAGCTCTGGCAAGGTCAGCCTATTGTCAGCTTTTCCTCTAGTGAAGAGCAAGTAAGCTCCCACTTCTGTTTTCATTTGTTTTAATTTCTAGAAACAAAGGGTCAATACACACAGGGCTTCGTGGAAGAGAGGGAAGTCTCTAGAAGCATGAGCAATTACACCCAGCAGGGATAAGGGAAATTCAGGAATTCATACAGGAGACAAGACAGAAAGCAGGTCTAGGCAGCACAGGTGCTAATGTAAGTGATCAGCTTTAAACTGTGTCTCTGACCCAAGGGAGCTAAGGCCTGGCCGAGAGGTAGTCTGCATTCCATTCCTCCTGTTTTAGGAATCAGCTCTTTGCATGCAAGCACATACATGCAGGCTGTGCAAGTGTACTCCATGTCAAAAACATGGTAAGAAAAATAACTTATATTAAAAGAATGTGAAGGCTGAATGTGACAGCTACATTAGAAAAATACACTTGCTCTATCCTAGCTCCCTTATGTGTGTGTTGTGAGAGGCTTTAATTATGTGAAAAATGAGATCTTGTGCTTTATTTTCATATGTTTCAATACAAATAACAAAGCAGGAACAAAGCAGGATTTTTGTGGATTATACTCCTACACAGATGCACTAGGAGAAAACAGTGAAATCAGAATGGCTTTTCCCATCCAGCTGAGAACATGCATTGTCCTGTGCCTCCTGACCATCACCTTGGCTACTTTACTCCACAGTGCTGGAAGCAGAACCCCAAAACACCTGACAAATGTTGGTTGTTCTGGTCTGTGTTTGCTTAGTGTTTCTCCACTCACAATACAGACTGTCCTTTAAGGCTTACCCTGGGCTTAATCCTGAAAGTACAGTGAGCAACATCAGCAGACAGTGCTACTATTGCACTGTGAAGAACATGACAGTACGAAGGCGCAGATTCTGCAGTGTTTCTGCTCATAGCATGGGCCAGATAAATGCCCTGGTGTGGCACTTACTAACCCTGTCATCCTGTCACAACCACTACCTTAGCACTTCAGCCTCTCTGAGGAGCCCTTCTCCCTGTTTAATTCTGTGACCTTCCTGGTAGACAGGAGGCAGATCCTTTAACAAGAGTTGATTACATCGCCACAAGCCACTGTCCCACAATCGAGAGAGGCCAGCCTTGGCCATCTGCCCATCCTGGTTCAGTGGCAAAGTGAAGGCAGCAATTAGAGCTAAAAAAGCAATATATGAGAAACTGAAAAAGGGAACTAGATAGCAATTCATATGGATCAGAAGTTATGAAGTATAGAAAATCGATAAGGGAAGTGAAGGGCATTGGAGGAAAATCCATGGCTGGAGAGCTAAGGACAATAAAGAAGTTTTATAAATACTTAAGAAATAGAAGAAAAATGACCATTTGCAGGGTGGCTCTTTTCACCTGGAGATGATTAAACTGTTAACAGCAGTGCAAAGGAGACAGAAGTCCTCAGTGAGGATGTCTGTCCCATTTATTAAAAAGCAGCATTACGTAGCAATGCTATATGAAAATGATTAAGACTTCTTAATCTGTCCTATATACAAGAAGATTTAAACATCTGTTAGGTACAAACTTCACATAAATCAGCAGAGCTGGATAACTTGGCTTGAAGAGTTCTAAACTTGCTGGCTGAGGCCCATATAGGGCAGATTAATGATTAACAACTTTTGGTATTTTCAAGCAATTCAAGATGACTGGAAAAGTTCTAATGATGCACGTATTCTCCTAGGTATTACCTGATGATTTCCATGCTAGCCTGATGTGAACCAGGGCAACATAAAGGAAAGGAAAAAAAAAGAAAGATGTTTGATTAAGACTTATAAGATGGCATTTAAAAGACACATAGATGTGGCACTTACATAGGGACATGATTTAGTGGCAGATGTGGCAGTGCTACATTAATGGATGGACTCAATGATCTTAAGAGTCTTTTCCAACTTCAGTGATTCTATGATTCTAAATGATTCTGTGATTCTACTGACAGTCAACATGATACTTTGGAATACAGGTCTTGTCAGACAAACATGTTTTCATTCTCTGATGAGATTACAAGTTTGGTTGATAAAGTTAACTTCATAGCTATAATAGACTTAGGCTTTTATAAGGCACTTGGCTTAGCACCACAGGGCATTCTCATTAAAAAATTAGCACTATGCAATATCAATAAGGCACACTTTCAATTGATTAGTAACTGGCTAGATGACAGATCTCAAAGTAGCTAGCAGTGGTGAATCATCCCTGAAGGAGGAGTTTTCTAGTGGAAATCCACGGGGATCAGTAAAAGAAACAGATGCCACTCAACATTTTTATCAATGAGTTGTAAGTAAGTTATTTTTTCTTTTAAATTGCTGCTGCTAAGATGTATGGATGGCAAAGAGGATCAGGATGGTGTAAACCAGTGGGGATAGCGCAGCCGCACGCGCTCTGGACCACTCGCTTACACTTGCAGTAATGTATCTATAGCCAATGAATGTGTCTATGGAACTGGACCTTTATCGAGTCAAGCAGTCAGGTAGAAGAAGACCTGGGGTCATAGCACACAGCTCAACAAAGACCAGTATCTAGAAGGTGAACTCAGGCAAAGTGATATTAAAAATATGGTGCCAAGGAATTGGTTTTTTTTCTGTTTCTTTTTTTTTTTTTTTAAACTGAGAAAACTATTAATTCTTAGAGTGAGCTACCATGAAAGATGCAGATTCCCCCTCTTCTAATCCCTTCAGCTTCACACAGAGTGTCTTTCTGGAAGGTGGTTTTAGCCAACACTGATGCAGTTCGAAAGATCTGATGTGAGACAATGAGACTCAAGGGATGTAGAGGGAGCCCTCGTCACACAGTAGCTTTAGCAGTTTCCCTTTTGGAAGGGAGTCCTGAGCAAATAGCTATCTGGCTTTGTGCGACAGCAGTGCAGCACCCAGCACCTCTTGTCTCCCCTACAGCCTGCTGGATTGAGAGCTGCAGCCCTCCCAGACTGAGATGGAGGGCACTGGGTGGAGGGCCCTGGCCTTTCTCATCCTCTTCACAAAAGGAAACAGAACAGGCAACATAGGCTTACGCTCTACCATCCAGATCCACATTGTCTCCCAGTTCAAGGGAGATTCAGTGTCTGTGGTCACTGAACATTTCTAGGACAGGACTGGGCAGCCCAAATCCCGCAGCTTTTTGTGGGATTTGAAATTGGGACCAAGGTTTCCCTGTTTGCTGTAGCTGACCAACAGAACAGTACTGAAGTGGATGCAGGGGCAGCCTACATCCCCTTTTCTGAACTAATGGCACTGGAGTCAGCTCACTAGTGGAGAAGGGCTTCACAAGCTTTCCTTTACTGCCAGAAACCAGCAGCCACCCCATCCCTGCCTGATTCCACTCTCTAATACAGGGCCAGGGCACAGTTTGGGCTCTAGCAGCAACAAGCCTAATTTCTCCCTGCTCTCCGTCTTAGGTCCTGCTCTGTGGACAGAGAGGAGCTTTGAGGATGTTGCATGACATTGGCAGAGCACAGTTTCAGGCAGTAGTCTCTAGTTTCCTCCCAGGCTAGATAACAATGTGGGCCTTGACTCCATGATTGTGATGGTGACTGGGCTAGGGCTGTACCTGAGTTGGCAAGGGCCAGAGCTTTGAGTGTGACAAACTCCTCCTTTTCCACCTTGAGCTTCTTGTAGCGACGCACCAGTTGTAGGATGGCCAGGTAAAGCTCCAGCAGCCCTGTCAGACGAGAGTGCTCTTCATCCATGATGTAGTCCTCAGCATAGACAAGCTTGTCTTCATATGGCAGGGAACGGTACACAATGCCCAGGATGAGGATTTCCATCCAGGCGCTCTGCAGGAGGCTCATCTGGTCCCCAAGGGAGAGGTTGGAGAACCCTGAGAGGGCAAAGGACAAACGTAGTCAAGTGGCTATGCAGCAGAGCCTCAAGGAGCCTGGGATCCTTAGTTTCCCTCGGATTCATCCCAAGCACTCTCCTGCTGCTGTCAAAAATAATTTAGAAAAGATTATTAAAGTGACCCTGTCTCTGTGGCAATCAGCACACATGGACCTTACTCTTCTCTTTGCTCCTATGCCCACCCACCAGAGTTCTGATGATCTGACTGTGTTTATGGGCAACCCAAGGTTAATGACAACCTCTTTTAAATCATCTCTGCTTCTTTTATAGCAGCAACTGTTTTGTACCACATCGTCCTGCTCACTGTTCCTCTATGGTTTTGTACTGCAGCCTATTTAATCTGCCCCAGCTGACCAAAAAGCAGAGAACAGCTACACATGGCAGAAAAGAGGGCTTCTGATGGGATAGGAGGGAATCACAAAGGCCTTAATTACAAGCGTACCACAGTCTCTCATTTGGTCAACATGAGAGAAGGTCCTGCTACAACAGAGGACCGAAATGTATTCAGAAGTTGAATACTTGTGTAAACAGAAACCTTTTCTATTCCTCATCACTCCCTGAGCTCCACGCCATCAGCTTTCTGCACCTCACAGCCAACAACCTTACCCAGTGTCAAAAATATCTTTATAGTGCCATACAGGGACCTAATGACAGCCAAACCTGGCAGCAACAGAATCAGCACCTAGCAGTGAAACAAGTCTTTCTCCTCAAGTACAGACAGAGCAAGCACAATCTGGAGACAGACCCCGACAGCCCCAGTGCCCACTTGAAAAAGTGGAGAGGCCAAAACACAGGGGCACTGTCTGCCTTCAGGGGTGAAAAAAAAAAGTGCGTGGGAAAGCAAGCTGTTAAGTCCTGTGTACCAGGTACCCTTGCAGGCCAGACCATGAAAGATCCTGGGAGATGGGCATAGTGCCATAGCCATTACAGACAGGGATGCCAAGCACAGTGTGTTGGTCCCATCTAGCTCCTGCCCACCACTGACAGGCAGGGACTGCACTTTTTGGCAGCTCCTCGTGTCTAAAGATTCCCAGGGCTGTGAGAGAAGGGACCCCTCAGCTGGGGAAGGAGTTGGGGGGAGATGCTCCACCAGCCTCCCCTGCCAGTTTTCTCCCCAGAGAGAGCCTCAGGGCTCACCAAGAGGCCTGTGAGCTCATTAGCCCCTGTGCAGGAGCCTCCCAGCCCCACTGTCTCTGTGCTAGACTCAGCAGGACTCCTTCATCCCACAGCCCTCCCTGCTCATAGTTCTTGGCCCCGCATCAGGGCCTTCATAGCCAGCCACCATGATGATCATTTGATTTCTCTTGTTATCAAGTTGGCAATTAACAAAAGAGCTGATGATTGCTATATTGACCAACTGTGGGTTCTTTTTTTCTATCTGCGCTATCTCAGCTGGGGAAAGGAAGGCAGAAGGGTGGGTTAGTGGTATTTATTTATCACTACGCCATGTTTTGTGTTTGTGTTGCCAGGGGAAGCAAAGGGTGATAATGGCCTGGCAGCCCTTGGACATCCAATTTCCCTTATCAGACCACTGAATAGAAAAGAGGCCCCAGGCCACATTAATTAACAGATACCAATCAGCTGTCACGTGTTGTGTGTGCAAGGTCTGAGGGGAGCAGTGGGTGGGAGGGAAGAATCAATAAACCATTGGGGAGGAGAGCCAGAGGGAACAGCTAAAGAGGAGTCCAGGCTCCTAGGGAGAAGAGCTGCAAATCCAGCTCCATGGCTGTAAGACTGATCCTTGTACAGCACAGCCGGTGCTCCACCTGCAGTCCTGCACCTGGTGAATACCACACCTTACTCAGGCTGTGAATACTTCAGGGGTGCCTTGTCCTTTGCCTTGCCTTTCTGCCCCTTACCTCTTGGAGCTGGTACGTGGTACTCCTGAATGTAGCACTCCTGACTAAGTTCAAGTGTAGGCCGATGCAGCCCAATGGCTTGGGATTCTGTCTAGGTCTACTTGCTGCAGAAGGGAACTGATAAGATTAGCCCTGAGACAGAGTGAATGGTGCTGTGCACAGCCACTGTCACTCTCCAGCACCTGGAATCTCTCCTTTGGTCACTCTTCTCCTAGCTCTGACCACGCAGAACAGCCCAGCATTTAGGCTGCTGCCTGAAGTTCAGTTTCTGGGTCAGTTACATGGCCTTTCTGCATCTTCATTCCCCATCTGGATTACAAAAGGAGTTACGCCATCGCCTTACTGCACTCTGCCACTGAAATTTGTTAAAGATTGAGAAACAGTCATGTAGTAGAGTGAGAGGATCCAGGACAGACATGGCTGGTACTTTGTCTGCTAGAGAATAAAGTAGGGAAATGTACTTAACCCTCACAGTAGCATCTCTGTTAATCACTCCTTCCCAGAGGCAGTTATGGTAGGTGGGAACTGCAGAAGAAAGACCATGCTTTGTCCTGTGCCAAGGAGAACAGAAGAGCCAGCTGCAGTTGCCCTACCCACCTGGGAAAGCCCCTTGCCAGAAGCACTCCCAGGTAGCCAAGGACTCCAGCTCTGCAGGAGGGCATGAGGGAGGGAGCACTGCAGTGCCAAGCCTTGACTGGAAACATCTCACAGAATCGGGACCCTTTTCCTCCAGTGTTTACACATGTAGAATGCAAGGGCTGGAGGGCTGCGCCCGTATCATTGCAGTCAGCACAGACAAGAGAAGACCATATAACCTGGGGTCTTCCACACTAAGAATCTCAACATCATGAAAGGTAAATGCTAATTTCACCTGGCCAAAAACACAGGCTTGCTATTACAGGTTTATAAGACCAAAGAACCTCTAGTGAAATTCAACTGCTGCACCATGTTACAGCTCCCAGTAATTGATAAAATCCAGTCCTATTGCATTCTCAAGCTGTTTTGATGGCACAGCATCCAGAAAGTGTCCTTAGTGATCTGTTTCTTGCCGCTTTTCTCAGGTGTGATCCTGAAAGGTGCTGAATGCTCCACTGCCATCCCTAGGCTCCCAAAAGAAGAGCCTCTGTATCTAGCAGAGAGCTGCATGCATGATTCCCTCCTTGCCAGTTTGAGAAGAGCTGCTTTATTTGCAATAGCTGGTGTGACATTCAGGGGTTTTATTTTTTGTCTTTTTTCTTTTTTTCTTTTTTTATTCCCGTAGTTTGGCAGTGGGAGCTCACAGAATTAAAAAAAAAAAAAGTCACATAATTTGTGGCAAGTGGAGTTCATAATCTGTTAATTTATTATCATTTCTGTCATCCTGGAGGGCCATTAGCAGAGGTAATAAAGGGAGATGTAATTATAGGATCTGAGGCCACTCCAGACACAGCTGCTGTCACTCCACTTGCCATATTTCATTCTGTGCTAGTACTATCGTCTTCCTAGTGAGAACAGCACAACAGCTACCCTGGGAGAGCCTTCATCATCACCCCTCGAGAGGAGTCTTGTCTCCCTGCAGCAAGGCACAAAGAAAAGGTAGATGTTCGAAGACAATTAGCACAGGGGGGAGGGTGGGTAGTGGGGAGGGGGCCTCACACAGAAGGGATAACTCCACATTGGCTAAGCATGGCTTTTGAGCTAATGGTTAATAAGGCTACTGAGCTAATAATACTTGCTAAACACCATTAAATCATGCTTTCTTCTTGTCACAGAAGACTATCTTTAACAGATTATATTTGCTGACACTGTAGGGTGCAAGTTTGTGCTGACACCTGGGATCCTGAAGGGTTGGTATGATTTTAACATCACACTGGTTTTTACTAATTCCAGTGTGAATATATGGCAGGAATTTGTGACTTGTTCTTTTCTCCATCCCCCTCTCTCCAAGAGTTTATGAACACAGGAAGCAATTTTGTTCTGCTCAAATTCCTGGGAAGGCAGAAATACAGGGCATGGATAATCTAAACACCTGGCAGCCTCCTGGCCCTGCCCTGCTCTGCCCCCTTGCTGCCTAACTCAGTATGTTTTATATTTGTTTCAGAACTGCAGACTATTTTGTTCCAATTTTATGAACAGTCTTTTATTATGTTTGTTTCTCAGTATTGCTCCCTTGTGTAACAATCCCTAAGCATCTCTGCAAACAGTCCTGTTATAATACTGCTGCTGGTCTGAACTGTGACAGGCTGATGGCTGTTACCGTGTTGCAGGGCCTTTGACAGGAAAGGAAAATACACAAAGAAAACTGAGATGATGGCAGGTATGTCCTGCCTTTCAGAAAGGGGAGAAAGAGCCCCTTTAACAGCGCGGGAGTAATCTCTACTATACTCCTGTTCTGGGATATCATCGCCATGGCAGGCTGGAAAACCCTGTATGAACTTGGAGCTGAGCATCCCGTGCTCATTCCACAGCTGCAACCTAGAGAACTCCAGCAGGGCATGCTGTGTGAACAGACACAGCCAAGGTTAGAACATACAACAGCACCTCGCTGGACAGCTGTAACAGCTAATTGCATTGTATTAAAACCATTCCTGTTAACACCCCAAGTTCTGGGTTAGTAGAGCAATCCATGCTGAGGTCCTTAATCGCCATTGTAACCCCACTTGTGATGAATCAGCCCCAGATGGATTTTGGCACTAGTGACGGGTATAATCTCTGCAGATACTGCAGATCTCGTGTAAGAAGGGCACCACTGAGATTAACCTCTACTCAGAAACACTGTCCTGAAAAAGTTTTTCCAGACTTCATAGTTCCACCACATAATAGTCCATGTTCCATTTAGCCCAGGAAACCACTAACCCTGACTCACAGGAGAAATGCTCCCTCTGAAAGAGAAGCAGCCACCAAAAAGCCGAAAGAGGAGCCATGAAGAGAAACAAAATACATGGGAGATGTAAACTGTCTGATCACTCATGGTGAGACGCCTCATCAAACAAGGAAGAACTTAAGGCCAAGAACCAAAGCAAGAGAACACAAACCCATGCAGTGGAAGACACGGACAATGTGCAATATGGGTTAAATCCTGTGATCCTATGGCTGAGCCTCAGATACTCTCCTGACACAAAAAAGTGGGACAGAAGACAGGAGATAGCTGTAGTGACCTGTTCACACTAATCTTCTGAAGCAGTCTTTGGAAAGCAGCCATGTAAACCTCAAGGACATCCCCTAAGCTCCCTGGCCAACCTCTTCCACAAGCAAATCTAACCTATCTTTGGTTTGTTTGTTGTTTTTGGTTTTTTTTGCAGGAGTGGGAGAGAACTAGAGAAAGAGGGGGAATTTTCCCTTTCCAGACCAAATCTTTGCCCCCAGAACCTCCTTGAGGGCCACGTCTGCTCCTTCAGCCTGGGTCCATCCTACCTGCAGGATCGAGACATTTGCTATGTCACTCAATCATACAGGCACTTACTGGATATAGTCAATGAGTCTTCTGAGGCCAGTCACATTGCAAGTAAGTTGCCCTCATTATTTGTCAGCACAGAAGCCTGGAGATTCACTGAAAATAGGGAGTATGTCCTGCATCCCAATGGGACTTGTTCCGTGATGAGTCCAGTATGAGGAAAGCTTTCCTGAGTCTGGGCAAGAATGTCCACTACAGACAGGGTAGGTACCTGCCTTGTCATTAGCAGTAAAGTTTGGTCACTGCCATAACATTTATTCATCTACAAACGCAACAGACCTAGCAGTGCAAAATCACTAAGCCCACCATACCATCCCAAGGCCTGTTTCCCAAGTGCTTTTGCTGTGCCACACAATGCCAGGTAAAACAGAGAACTTTATCATATAACCTCAAAGCCTTCTGCATAATCCCAGGGCACACACACATACAGTCATAAATTTATGCACCTACTGGAGTTTGTTACCAATGAGAGCCCACCACAAGCAGTAATTTCCACCCATCACTATATCTAAAAATCTGATAAGCGCAGTGATAAATAATAGCTCCCTTCGCTGCTCATACTTACACACTTGTAATTCCCACAGTTTACCTGGGATGTGCTTAGCCCAGCCAATGATCACCACCAGTTCTCTGTCTGCCAGGTCACAGAGGGTTGTCAGGGCTTTGATGTCACTCTCTGGCATGGTTGGATCAGGCATGGCATAAATCTTCTCTGGCTCAGCCACCAGCAAGTGGGAGACGATCTTAGTCACTGCATATTTCAAAGGAGAAGTTGTTGTATCTCTCATGACATAAGGTGTCATAACAGCCCTTTCTAGAATGACCTTTCTTGGATAAGGCATGACTATAGAGCCCATAGGACCTTAGAAATAGTTTTGGCCACAACAGGAGAATACTTCACTGCAGATACACAGGCTGTTTTGATCTGCCTATTCCAAACCAGCTCTGTACAGGGATGACAAAAGCAAGAAGCTACTGTAAGGTTGTCAGCCATTGTCTTGTAGGTCCAACAAGGGAAGGAGAAGGCATGAATAATCAGTTGGTGGACTGTGGGAAAGTTTAGAGAACTATAGGTAGGTAGTATGGAAGAGAGAAATCAGCATAGGGCCAGTTTTGTTAATATTGCTTGGATATAGGAAAAGATCAGAGTATCACTAAATGGATTTACATAATCTCATAGGAAAGGTCTGGTATTTATGAATACAGTACCTGGGCTATACCTCAGCTATACCTAGTTTACTTCTGCACTATGATCGTAAGAAAAAAATACCAGTGCTGGTGACTGACGCAGCAATCAGAAGTGACAACTGCTCCACTGTACATTTTGGGAAACCAATAAAAAGAAACTTAGTGGTTGCTCAGAGGACCTCAATTCAAGACCAATACATACATGGTTTTTTAGCTGGGGGAGGGATCTGTAAGCTCAGATAAGTGCTGCTCTCAGAATCCAGTCTCCTTTTGTATTTCTGACGGCCTCCACGGACTCGATCCAGACGAACACCTGCAGGTAAAATAAGATAAATCCTCATGATTCCTTAGTGCCATAGGGAACCTTGACATGCAGATGCTAGAAATTGCTAAGTAAGACATTCCCCACACCCTGGGGAGTTTCCCTCTCCCAAACACTTGAGATCTCAGCTGAAACCAGCAATCCCAATAATACCAGCTAGACTGCCTCCAGCTCTAACTATGCTGCTGGGAGCTTTACCTTTATTCAAAACATTAATGAAGACGGAAATTAACCTATTCAAACTCTTGAATCACCATCAGTTTGGATGGGCAAATGAAAAGCTTCAGACTTCAATGCCCTCTAGGTGATCTTGCTTTAAAAAAAAAACACCTTTAAATATCAATCAGACCTGCAGTTACAAAAATAAGCTTTTAGATTGTTCTTAAAAATGAGGAGTTAAATGTTCTGTGGCCTGTCACTGTTTATGTTTGAAAATGTGACCTACAGCAAATAGATTATGAGCTATGAATTCAACAAAGATGCTTCAGCCTTGAACAAGTAAGGCAACTGCAAGAAAAGTAGAACCAAAATAAATAGAAACAACCTCTACTACAATCAAGCAACGATAAAGCTGAAGTAGGGAGTCACTGAAGAATTTGTTTCAACTCTTTCAAAATACAGTGAATCAAACTGCAAACAGCAGATTGAAAACAGTTCCCAGTGACTGGGAAGCATCAGCGATTGTCACCATGCAAAGAACGATAGCAGCATCAACAGATCAGGAACAGCAGCTGAACTGCTGTATTAGTACAACATACTATGTTAAAAACAAATAGTGAAAAAAGCCATGGGTATTTGTCCAATTGTAGGTTATTTCTGGCCAGCCATATGATCTCTGGTTATCGGTCTTGTGAAACTGGGGTAACTCAGTCTTGCTGGGAGAAAAAGCTGTTGCAAAAAAACCCCCAAATTTTCAAGGTAAATGTAGAAGCATTCAAATAGAATAAAAATTTAAATTTACACTACACAAGTACTTCCTTAGAAACACACATGAGTTTATCCAGTCTGCTCACAGGAACCAATTATGTGATACACTTACTAATCCCAGTAAGGCGTTAATATTTTGCAATCAATCCACTACATAAACACAAACAACTAAAAGCAAACACTCCAAATCAGCATTGAAGTGATGCTTTTTGAACAACTTGTACACCTGAAAAAGCCTGCAGTCTGCTGACAGGTCTGTCACACTGTGCACTTCAATACCACATGTGCTTACGACATTATGGGAAAGAGAAAGGTTTTACTGTACACTCACACCAGCCCTGCTTGCGCCACATGAAACCATTACCTGCTACACCATCTATATCCTGATACTCTTCATGGCTGCAGCATTCAAATCGGCTTGACTGACAGTACCAAGAGCCTCCCAACAGCAACACCAACCAGGCCAGCAGCACTCTCAGTCTGACAGCAAAATCTCACTGGCAGTAGCAACACCTGCATGGAAGTCTAGGTTGCATTACCCATAAGCTGTGGTGTCTGGGGACAGAGGATTAGAGGCATGGTGCTATTAATGCTGTGTAGCTGCTTCTTTTTAAAAGAGTCCTGCTGCTCCCACTGAGCAGGAAAAGCAGGAATGAGCAGGCCTGGAGCTCTCCAGAGCAAGGGAACTGCGGCAAGTGGCTGCTATGGGAGGAGAGCAGACACTGAGAAAAAGACATGAAGCTGAATAGGTGAACTCAGATCAAATTGAGTGATTTCCTTCCCCTGCCCCATTTTCTATTTCTCACCCAGTGTGAAGAATTCGCTGACATCCCTAAGCATAAATACCACCACCCTTCTCCTTCATGACATGGTACTGTTTCTGAAAAGATTGCCCATTGCAACAGGTATGGGCAATACTCCTTCTTGGGAGCCCAAACGTGTTCCGGAGAGGGATTTCAGAAAGGGCATCAAGGGAATCCAAACCTGAGATTATCTAGGGAGATTCCTGAGAAACAGCACTAATAAAGTCCTGAATGAAGCGGGAAGCTTTCATTTCCATCCATTACTTCTTTCCTGCTATAAGTGTACCCTGGTTTCCTAAGAAAGAAGACCTCTACTCCATTCTCTGTTGAATCAATGACACCTGCCTATAAGCTAGGAGAGTAGGGAGAGATACAAATTTCAGGAACTGTCAGTAAACCAAGTAACCAGGTATGAAAACTAAAATGGTCTGTTCAAAGATTATGGAGGAATCCAGAACAGGTTGCAGGAATTCAGCCCTGAATCTCAGCTCCCCAGGACCCTCCTAGAAGAAAGGTCATAGAAATCCAATCCCCCCCACCAGTGGGCCTGATGTCAGT
>JANHGB010047360.1:0-20773 GCA_026283785.1 Coracopsis vasa
TGGGCACCCTGTGCCAGCGCCTCAGCACCCTCACAGGGAAGAGCTTCTGCCCAAGAGCTCATCTCAATCTCCCCTCTTTAAACCCATTGCCTATCACTACAGTCCTCATAAAGAGTCCATCCCCAGCACCCAAATATTCTGAGCTTGTCCCCCCAACATCCCCATATTGAGTTATCTATAAATCACATGCTGTTCTAGTATTTTCTTTGGGGAAGCCTGCTATAAACACCACCCATAGGGCATCAGTTGGTGGTTACCCCCATGTGCCCATCAGATATCAGGCACAGCTTTTTATACACACACACCCCCCCCCATTTCATAAAACACATGCCCAACACCAGCTGCCCGTGAGCACCAGCAGGCAACAACGTCTGCAGTGCTGAATTTAGCATCAACCAGGTGGAAAATACTTCTTCTAGCACGAAGCGCTCCTGCTCCCCAGTGTTCAGCTGGGAGGTGTTGAAATGATGTCTTAATTGAGCTTTTTATACCTGCTCTGTTCCAGTGCTGCTCCTGCTCCCGCTGCTCCCAGCCTCCACGGACACCTCCACAGCAGCCTGGCTTTTTGTCAGCTCAGCCTGGCACGGATGGGATGCTGCTGACAGCTTCTTTACCTGCTCCAAGCCTTCCTGCAAGCTTCTGTCTAAATGATGCTGCCAGCTTTGTACTTCTCATAGAGGCAACAGATGTGAGTAGTAATGATTCCCCCCCCTCTTCTTCCCTTTTCTTTCAGACATATTCCCCACCTTCTTGTCTTATAACCAAGCCTCAGAGCCCTTTCTTCCCTCCTCCTGTTTCCTGATGTTTTCAGCAGCTCATGTTTGCTCCTGGGCTGCAGTGCCACAGAGGAAGCGCTCAGGTGTGCCCAGGATGGGCTCAAAGGTGGGCACTCTGCCTGGGATTCCAGCTCAGGAGGAGGTGACTAGAGGGTGTGAAGTTAAGGTCCTATACAGTGGTGTGGACAGTTTGAACCCCTTCCCCTGAGCCATAGCAGAGGGTCTGTAACCCGGAAGTTTCTTTGCTCAGAGGGAAGAGCAGATGTCTTTGAAGACTGCATGTTTAGTAGAGAGGGGGGCTTGCTGCTGCAGACCCCCATGCCCTGGGCTGGGAGACAACTGTCAGTCTTGTCTTGCAAAAGGCTCTGCTTCAGCCATCCCTGGGCTTATCTTGCTCAGCCTGTGTCTGTCAGTGTAAGCCAGCAGGCAGACTTCTAATCTGAGCTCCCCTGTCATTTTTGTCAATGACTTCTCCTACAGAGTGAGGTCGAGCAAAACAATTTCATTTTGATATTGTACAGAATAAAAGCCAGGTCCCCTATAACTACACTTGCATCTAAATGGATTTTAAATGAGTCCCCTGCAACTGGAGTCTGAATCTGGTGGCTGAGTCCAGCTTTCCACTGCTGCCATGTAAAGTCCTACACAGTACTCTCAGCTGGTTTTGACTCGTCTTTCGCCTGGTCACTTACATTGCCCTCAGAAAGCCATTTCTGAACCCAAAAGGATCCAACATATGTGTGTAACGCTTGGGTTACTTCGAACTTTCTTGCTTGCACAACGGCAATTGCTGTGAGCATCAGAACAGCAAAAGTTATTCCAGCAATCCCCAAGAGCAATCCCCAAAGCCCGTATTTAGTGACGGGTGCAGGCCCACTGTCAATGCTTCCTCCAAATCCAATGTACTGGCAGTAGGGAGGTGCCCAGCCATAGTCACAGTGGCAGTTCCCGTTAGTGTTGCAGATGCCTTTTCCTCTGCAGGTTTTCATGGCAGAACAGCGGGATGTCAAGTGCTTCTCCTTAGACACACATGTCCGGTTAATGCAGATCTTCTTCTCCCCACACTGCATGCCATCCTTAACAAGCCCAGGATCCAGAATGTCCACACCCAAGTGGTAGTCTGTGCCCCAGCACCAAGTGCGACCCACCGGGGTCTGGATGACGGTTGTGTGATCTTCCAGCCGAGGCAGACGTCTCACGTTCACACACTGCATCCTCCCACACAGGACATTCTCCAGCTTACATTTCTGAAAGTTGACACCTGCCCCATCTCCGAAGCAATTGCCAAACCGATCCCCTTTCATGTTCACCTCCTGGAAGCACGACAGCGGCGCAGGCTTTGCTCCCTTACCAAAGATACTCATACACTGTAACGTGGGAGACTGGCATTTACCTGAGTAGCAGTACCCATCCTCAGCACACTCAGTCCCGTCTTGCTTGGCCACATCTGCTGGGCAATGCTCAGATGTCCCGTTGCAATACTCAGGCAAGTCACACGGTCCAGCGCTCTCCCTGCACACTTCTCCTTCTGGAATAGGTTTGCAATTCCTGCAGCAGCGTCCAGAAGTGCAAAGGGCTCCCTTTCTCTGACAGACAACGTCACAACAAGGGTCTGATACACACATATCCTCAGGCCTCAGGACACGATTCTTGCAGCGCCTCAGTGCAGATGTCATTATTGATTGTGGGACGTTATCAAGGCAGAATCCTTGCCCTGATGATATAAACTCAAAATACTGCTTTCTGCTGCAGTTGCTGAATTCATAGTTCACCGTGCTGTCCATGCTCATGATGCATCTAGAGCTGTTTCCACACATGCAGTAGCTGTGGTCACGCCCCATGCCAAGGGCATACCCTAACACACGAGCAACGCTGACAGCAGTCTCCATGTAAGGCTGTCTGGCAAACGACACAACAGCAGAGGCCTGTTTTTTATCACAAGCACTGCCCCGGTTGGATTTGCCAAACACGTGCAATCCACCTACACCGCGACCAAAGTCCATCGAGGCAAACAGACACCCCACATCCTGCGCAGTGTACTTCAGGCTTTGCTTCCGCCAATGATTAAAGTCATGAAGGACCTTGTTTATGCTTCTGCTAATACTGATAGGGTTCTTCTCTACCCAAATCTCTAGTGCGGTTACCGTAATACGAAGGTGGAAAGATTTAAACATCCCATCCACCAGATTGAGTATTTCAACAACTTCCAATGTCACATTAGATATACTTCTGCCAAAGGCATCAAAACCTTCTTTATCCACCACGACAAAGAGCTCCAGATACCGTGTGTGTCCCTGGAGCTGGAACTGCACTTCTGCCTCCTTACTAGGACGTGGAAACAGCTGACGTCCAACGGGCGTATTGTGTATGTACATGGCTCCAGGAACCGCCGCGTCCCTCCGCAACAGAAGATGCTGACCCTTGGTGGCACCTGGCAAGGGCTCAATACTGTAGCTTGAGTTTTCAAACTGCAGCAGTCCTCTGAGCCCAGAGCAGACAGTCAGAGTCACCCCGGAGTTCAGGATGCCTTCCACATAGCCATCATAATAGCAGTGCACTGGCACATGGGGCTGCCTGGCCTTTATGTTTCCATGGGAGTCACGAGCAAATATAGGGAAGTCTTTTATTATCAAGTCTTTCTGTCTGAGGCGAAGCATGTAAGTTATCCCTTGAATGTTGATGCCATAGGACACTTCCTCCTTGCTGCTTTTCCCTGCACTGGGAGCATATTTCCTTGGAATGACTATCTCGTAGACTGCGTAGTCCCAAGAGGTCTGCGGGTTGCAGTCTGCGCAGGGTGGCAGGAGCCCCTGCAGCAGGAAGAAGAGGCCCAGGCCAAGGAGGAGAACCCCTCTGCCCGTTGGGGTGCAACTTGGCTGTGTCCAGCTTGGAGCCATGGTCACTCCCTCCCTGGCTGGAGGAAAGGGTAGAAAATATGGATGATGAGACACCAAAAAAGCTACTTTTAACTCAGCAACCAAGAGCCCTTCTCACCACCTTCCCTCAGGGTCTGTCCTCTTCTCCCAACTCAGCCTGCAGCCAGGTTCAAGCCCTTCATCCAATGTGTCTTTTCTTAGCTCTTCCTCAGCTACCTGTCCACCAGAGAGGTAGGACACACTGGGAGGCAGCCAGCCTGCCATCCAACACCATCTGACTGCAACAGAGCAAAGCAGCACAGGGAAAGACCTGGCACAGGGTGGGAAGCCAGGGGAGAGCTGCCCTTGGGGTCGGAACAGAAGGGCCAGGGGGGCAACCGTTTCTCCAGCCCCACTTCAAACACAAACATTCCATGGGGAGGGTGCGACCCGTGCCCTGGTACAGGCAGGAACAACAGGATATTAAATATGCCCTGCCTCATCACTAAGAGCCTGCTGCACCCTACTTGGGCTGACCCCATTTGCTGAGAGCTAGATGAGCCAGTGCTGCTACAGCAATTTGTCTAAAAGGGGATTAAGTGGAAAGTGATGGGAGATTACCAGGGAAACAATGATCTGGTTGCTAATGGGACCTTCAGCTGCAGCAGCCAGAGCCTTCAGTGTCTGTTGACAGATACCCTTGCAGCGCTCCTCACTCAGCTGAACACATCACTGAATGTTTTAATTATTGAGGGGAGGTTTGTTGCTGGAAAGGGAGACGCATTCTTTGGGGGTGAGGGAGTCTTTCTTGTGCCACTTTCACAGAGCTCCTGCAGCTGGTTTGGCTGCCTTAAATATTGCCAGGATGCTTAGAAATTGCTCTCTGACTCCCCTTCCCAATCCTGTGGATGCTCTGAGTGTCATTGACTCTCTAATGCGCTCCTAACTGCTCAAAGATACCAAGCAGATGGATTTTAACTCCTACAAGGAATGGGCACACGGGCACGCACAGGCATCCCACTGCCTCTTTTCTGTGCCACTTTTGTTTCAAAATGCTCATGTGACAAGGGACTGTCTGGTTGCTGCCAACAAGTCAAACCATGCTTAAGGATAAGAAAAGTATTTCCAGAGCCAGTAAGCATACAGTGCCAAGCTTGATGGCACAAGTCTGACTGCCTAAGAGGTGAGGAGAACCCCAGCACACTCTTGAAAGTGCACTGCCAGCCTGAGCAAAGGCCAACCCATTTCTCACCTCCTGGTGACTCCCAAGCTGCTGCTTCTGCCCCAAATCCCTGCAGGGCTCCTGCTTCTGTTGCCTTCAAGTGAAGCCCAGCGCCCTGCAATGATGGTCATCCTGAAGAAAGAGGTTCCTGGCTCCTGCCCCAAAGAACACACTTGGCAGGATGGAGGAGCTGTTATACCTGACAGGGGAAATGTCATGGAACACAGAACAAATCATCCCTCCCTTCCCTGACTGCCCAAAGTCATCACTACAAGACAAGTCCTACAGACCTTACGGGGTTCACTGCTAGCACTGGGCATGTACTGCTGCCATCTAATGGAAAACAGTGTGGAGAAGAGGTAATTTCAGGTTATGTTGCCAGGCAGAGAACACTATTTCTAGGGCTTTATCCAGCTCATCCTGTCAGTCATTCTTTCATCTCAAAGCCCCATGGCAACTCCTGCAACATACAAAGGAAAATGCTTATTCCCATTTGTACGGCAGGTAGGATGGGGAACTAGAAGGTGCCGTTCCCTCCAAGCCACATCTCTCCTTCCCCCCTTCTGTACTAAAGGACTTGGGAACCAAAAAAAGCAGCCAGTAACTTTTAAGTTTAGTAAAATCATTTATATACACCGATGCGTAATATTTACAATATAATACTGATCCAAAATAAACTAACACCTTACAGGTAACACTGAAAAGGAGAAATGAAAACGTCTGAATACACAGAAGTTCAACATGGCAGATGAGGACAGACTTGGATTTCAAATTAAAACCTGAAGTAGTGACAGCAAAACTTTGACATGTTGCTATTCCCAATGGAAAACTCTTTCACCTAATCAAGGTTTTCTAACTCTTCAATACATACATAGAGCTTCAAATAATCAAGTCACAGGAGAAGTCAGATATACATAACATTTTGGAAAGGTCAAATGATTCCAGAGATTTTTCTCTTAAATTATATGCTAAAACCAACCAAAACCAACCCAACCTACATCTTTCCTATATCCTTTTAGTGTTTGCACAAAGAATGTCTTCTTTGATCCCACACAACCCTTCCATCTCGAGATATTTACAATATTCACAGTCTGCTATAAAGGATCAGTAGATTTATCATCAAGTAAAACCTCATGTAATCAGGACAAGGTATCTTGCATTTATCTCAACTGAAAAATAACAACAATAATAAACACAGGAAGGAGAAAGTAAAATCCTACTTTCAATATGTAAAAGAATCCATTAAAGTGTAATTTCAAAATGGAAAACAGAACTTTTTAAAGAGAAAAAAAAAAATAAACTTTTTCATAGAAATAAACCCATTTGACCTTGAATCTTCAAACTGTGATTTCTCCATCTGTCCCTCCCTCCGTTTTCAACCAGACCATTCTTATTCACCACAGACAATAGCATCTATAGTAAATCCCTAAAAGGCAGTTCCTTCTCACAGAAGCCCTTAGAAACTTGACTTCCCTCCAGACACCAGAACGCTTTGCAGTCAATCACAAACGCACCCACCTCACTATCAGCAGCTTGGAATGATCCTGTTGTGTCAGTTAAGGGGCCATGAGGAGGAGGGACCCTCTAATGCAGTCGCATCCAACCTTCTCCACGTGGATGTCAGTGAGCTGCAGTCGCTCTGACACCCCAGCGTGCTCGCTGCTGTACCAAACGCTGGTACTGCAGAAACAGGCTGGAGCCATCTCCTACAGACACAACAGCATTCAAGCATCTTTAACACTAAAGAATCCAACAGAGACAAAACAAGTCCTGGTGTGTTACATCTACCTCACTCAAGGTGCGTGGATTGTCTCTGCTGACTGGACTGTGCATGGACCATGAGTGTAGCTACAATCTGATCCATTTTTACTGCTAACAAGTTCTGGCTCCCAAGAAACTGCCTGAGTATCTTCCTCCTTGGAGGGCAGAGTTGAAAAGTGCTTTTGTAGGGAACTTTTAGCACTCTCATTGAAACAAAGGTGATCTCCTTGTTCATTTCTCTATTTACCTTACCTAAAAGTTTCTATAGAATAAGATCTCTCAGAAAAAAAACACATAGATTTCAAGTTGAAAAGGAAATTATCTATTGCATTTGAAGATTGTGTGGATGTTGACATGACCTAGAATTTACAGCTAGGACAGAAATGAATATAATAGGGCCTGCAAACTTGCTGATACCACCAAGAACTGGCAAATACTCGTCTCTTGCTAATTCTCTACAGTTGTCATCGATATATATCAGTGCACAAATATTCCATGTAGTGTCAGAGGTACAATTCTGGCTTACACAAGAACTCCCTGTTTCCATCAGAGAAAAGTGATGGTTACACAGGGACTGTGGTTCTTACTCTGCAATAAATCAGGCATTGGAAAACTGTCAACAGGATTAAAAGCAAGCTGACAAGGTGCTGACAAAGAACAGGGAATGAACTGTCTCCTTCATGTAGAAAAACTAAGTTACTGCTTACAAAAGTTCATAGAAAGAGTCAGACACTGGTTTGCCATCCAAGTTAAAGGTCGCAAGGAAGTCTGGTATAGAAAAAAGACAACAAAGAACAAGGCTGGACTGCCATAAGAGGAAGTTGGGAGATTCATGGCTCAGGTTTGTAAACGTAAACCCAAAATTAATGAGCTATGAAATATAACAATAATGTTCAAGAGTCACTACTAATAGCCCTGAATTGGCACTTCAGTCTGCAGACCAAACTCGTTCAACGTCTGCACAGGTTTAGTACCAAAATATCTCTATAAAAAGCCTTCGACTGGTCTCAAAGGAAAGAAAAGCATCAGAAGGTAGAAAACTAGAAATATGTACAGATTCTTTTCATTTGTTTGTTTCATCAAGACTAAAAAAGCAGCTTTTGGAGCCAATGTTCCAGACTGGTGTAAGAATCTGCCCTGATGGTCCAGGCAGCACAAGGACGTGTGTCAAGGAGCAGCCCTGCATCCATAGCTCCCCAGGAGGAGCTCGAAGGCATCAAAGAGACAGGGAGCTCAGACTCCAGAGGGTGACACAGAGAAGGATCACCAGTGGATTCACACAGCAGCACTATGACCCTTGCCAGGATGATCTCTTTCAAACAAGAAGACAAGTTTGAAACCAAGTGCTGGATCTTCTAGAAAGGAAAGAATGGAGTACACAGGTGGAACACAGATAACATCTGATCTGGGGGTGAAGCAAATGAACCCCATACTTGGTTTTGTTGGTAGAAGATCCCTCCATGAAAATAAAACTTGTACATAAGTAACTAGAACATTCTTCTGTTCTGCTGTTGAACAACATGATAAAAAGAGGAGTCTTGAGCTGAATGGCCAATTCAGCCTTAAAAAAGGTCTGAGGAAGATGGAGAAGAAGTGGACTAAACCTTAAAGACGGTCTGAGGAAGATGAGGAAGAGGAAAAAGAGAGGGCTGCTGATCAGAACTGAAAAACAGCAAGCATATGGACTGAGGTGCCCTTGGCAAGGCCGAGCGCGGCTCTAGGGTCAGCTAGTGAAACAGAAGGCTATGTAGTTGCCTCTACAGAAAGACTTGGATTTCGGTGCAAAGGGCAGCTATGAGGTTTGTGCTCTGCAGCACTCGCTTCAAGTACTTACTGAGCAGGGTGTTGAGAAACTGTGGCTGTCTCGTTCACATACATAGTCATTGCAGCTGGCTGTACGTATAGCAGGTGGAAGGCAGCTTCTGCAACTGGCTAGTAAGAAAAAGAATGGTCTTTAACAATATAATTTGCCCCATCTGAGGAGGGCTCATGATTAACAGTACATAAGTGATCATATATACCTCAAGGAACTGAGCTTTAAAAAAATATTACAGTACCAATGATTTTCTTTTTTGTATCTACAACTATACAGCATTTTCAAGCAGTATGGAAATTTAATGAAATAATTATGATTTATTAATTTACATAAAAATACTTTTTACAGTTAAAGAATAAATCTTAAATGGTAAAAAAAATAAGATTAAGAAGCTCCAGCTATTGAGAGTCATGGGAGTTTGTCTGCTCTTCGATCACTTGTTTTACTATTTCTGCCAGTTTTAGTCGATCCACTTTGTCTGTGAATCCTCTGCCTGAAAGGAAGAAGGACAGGACATCAGCTGGTGCTGGACACAAGGAGGAAAGCAATCGTGGACGAGTTACACACTGAGTTTCATACAGAAATCAGGAGAACATGAGTTATGATCTCTAGCTCCACTGAACAAATTGAGCACTTCAAAACCTGAATTAAACCCAGCCAAAACAGAATGAGGGAAAAGCACAACCAAGCCCTCATGAACCTGTGGCTGATGCCCCTGTTTCCTTTATATTCATCAGCATCTGCTCCTAGGGCTGACACCTTTGCCCCCCTGGCTTTGTCAACACTCCCCAGGCAGCTGGCCTAGTCTAATTCCATTTCCTATCCAAAGCAAGCAGACGTGCTGACACAGACGAGGGCAGCAGCCTCCAGCAAAAAGAGGGTAATAAACAGCTAGAAGGAAACCAGCTGAAAACTGCTAACGCAGTTTCTAAAGTGATGATCCACTTATGCAGTTATGTTCCTACTTGACTTGGTGCCTTTGAAAACTCTACCCTGAACCTCAAACAGAAATATTAAAGCAGAACTTCCAACCTCATTTCCAGAACACCTGAGCTGACTGAAGGGCTGAAAGAGTGTCAAAACCTACACCAGTCTGGCACAAATTCAAGACATTTGGGGTTATTTCCATATAAAAAGGTTACTGCTTCCCCACTTTCACCCAGCATTAGCACCATTCTCCATGGAAGAGAAGCAGCTCCTCACCGTTCCAGCTGAAGCTCTGAAGAGTGTCTCGCAGTAACTTACACTCTCGATTATACTTCCATGCCTCCTGCATCACTTCATTCAGCTTCTCATCTTCATTCTCTCCTGTTTAGGAGACCAGAGATAAACAGGAGGTTTGTCACTCTGCCTGCAAACACTCCTTGCAGTTATATCCCTCCTCCCCTCACACAAACTAAGAAATAGCTTGCAAGCAGACACTCTGGAAGCTATTTTAACAGCTTTGCATGTCACTTTTGACACTAACATTATGCATGCACCAAAATTACAGTCTACAGACAACACTTTCCCCTCCAGACTGATTAGGACAACATGAGTTTTGTTTATCCTCCCTCACCACTGACACGAACTGATCCTGAAGCACAGTAAAATGTGTTAGGAATGTAACTTTTAAGATAAAAGTGGCAACCTTTACCAGCCTGTGGTAGAATGCACTGAGCAATCACATCTCTCAGCTTTTCCAGAGCCACGTTGGAATCGTTGCTTCCATTCTCAGGGTCATGGATATAAACACCATCCTTCGGCTTAGTGCTGCAAAAGAACAAGGAGGAAACAATTACAATTTGAATGCAACACAAGTCTGTTACTCATTGCATAACTGCACCAGTATAATGGTCTCTTTCA
Organism: Coracopsis vasa; assembly: GCA_026283785.1. NCBI lineage: Eukaryota > Metazoa > Chordata > Aves > Psittaciformes > Psittacidae > Coracopsis > Coracopsis vasa. The sequence continues at coordinate 10,276 of JANHGB010047360.1, forward strand.
CTCTCTGGAAAGCTGGGAATGGGAGCTAGATAGAGTATTAATTATAACAATGTCCTATATTATGATACCCTTTAAGTAGGAAGTAAAATAAATATTCCTTTAATTTAATTCAAGTAAGGGTAATCCTAAATGCATTATCCCGTTTTACACATAGGGAACTAGAACAAAGAGAGAGAGAGAAAGATTACCTGACTTTTTCAGTAAATAAGTGTCAGGATCATTAAAAAAATCTTGGAATTCTCTTACCTTGCTCAACTTCTCATAAGGGATCTGTTTTGTTACCTCTATAATACAGTAACTCTATTCAACTCCTTCCTGCCCTCACTGGCATGTCTTGGAAGACACATCCTCTTGTGCAAGTAGTACCTGACTCCAACTACCCACTTCAACATGAAGAGTGTGTCAACCACATCAGGAATTCAGGAGCATGGTTATAATTACCCCAATAGTTTCCTTTTGCGCAGGATCGGGTTGTTGACGGAGTGAAGGGGTTTGAGACTGACTTTCAGGTCCTGGATCCTCATGTTTGCAAGCTGCTCTGCATGAGCCTGTTGTATCCCTGCAACCATTGCCTGCAATGGACAGAGTTGCACTTGATGTTTTAATTAGCTTCTGTGTGAATGAAAAGAATCCTATTTATTTCAGAGATGCACAACAACAATCAGGTTTGCATTATGCAGATTTATATCCCAAATTTCAAGTGGAACCATTCCCATTTTCTTACAAAGGTCTCAGGCTTTCCTTAAGGCAGAAAGGGAGCTCCTTATCTGCATAACACCACATGAAAGGAAACACTCAAACCATCCCAAAGCTACCCAGCTTCCCTATGCAACATTCTTGATAAAATAAAATGATGTATAGACCTTGTCCATCATCATCTGGGCAGAGGGGAGGATGTTATCAAGTGCCTCGGTGGAGTTGAGCCAGGGATGGTCCAGCACACCTTCGATGGTCAGACGCTCCTCAGGTTTGACCTTCAGCAGCCTGGGAGAGAAATCAGTCAGTCCATAAAGAGTCTTTGCTGCTTTACAATGTGCTGCTCTGTCTGGGGTCAGAGCACTGAGCCATCTCTAAGCATTAGAGTGGCTAAAACCAACTAAAACACTAAGCTGACCCAAAAGCAGTCTGACTTTCCACCAGCTTCACTGCCCCTTGCTGTGGTGATATTTTAGTGCTGTAACAGCTCATTCAGTTACATTGAGCAACTCAGTATAAAAGAAAGGCACTGAAGGCCATTTTAGTAATACCTGTGTACTGGTAAACTTTACATTCACATCCTCCCAGATGGGAAAATGATCTTCCAGAGGAAGTGGAAATGATTCCAGACCAAGACTCTCTGGAAATGCACATCTAGAGCTCATCCATGTAACAGGCTATACTCATACCAAGGACTCTGGGCATGGTGAAGTAAGGCAGAGTTTCCAAGTTAGGAACCTGTTTACTGAATTAGCAGCTTTCACCATGCAACTCCTTAGCTTTTCTCCCCCTGCAAAACCTCAAGTAATGGCCACTTTGGCAGGCTACAGCACCTCAGAATGAAAAGGAACTTTTGAGATCTCTGAAAACACCTTGGAATTAAACTTCTCTAGAATAAAACCCTGGGCAGAGATTTTGCCGATCAACTGCTGCCCTCATGATAATCACAACTGCTTAATAAAGCAGTGAAATCTCACACAGAGTGCTGACAAGTCATCCCACCAGTTTAAATTAGAGACAGAGCGACTCGATGAGTTCATCAGCCAATGTTCGAGATCAGCTTCCTGGCTGCAGAGCACAATTGTTTAATGTACCAAGAAAGTGGAAATATCTTTCCCCAAATGTCAGCAGGACCACGGGCTAGCTCAGAAAGCTCATGTGCAAGGCCATGCTGCCAAACAGGTCGGTTTTGATACAAGACCCAAGACACATGCATTCCTTTCCTATAGGTCTTCAAAGTCCTAACCTATTATCAAGCACTCCAGCTTGTAAAGCTCAAGGTCAGAAATCAGCTCAACATGCTTGAAAGGAAGCAGCTGCCTGACTGCCAAATATGACCTCCAGAAGCAAGACTCCATCTGAATAACAGTCTACCTAAATATAATGTAAATTAATCCAGAATTATATGAAGTCTAAATGTATTCCTGCACCATAACCACAGATTCAGACTCACTGGCTGCAAAAGACAAGCAGGAGAGGGAGGCCTGATAACATTAGTGAGAGAATTAAGTGAACTGAATCCAAACAACATAATTCTGTGAGCTGTGTTTCATGGCCATTTTAAAAGACAATGAAACCTATTGACTGTGGAGCTTCTGAGTGAGAATAAAGAGTTGGCCTTGGTATAAATGGAAGTTCCACTGCAATGTACTCTGCAGTTTATTTGGTGAAAGGTTGTGGGCTCTCCTGCACTGGCAGAAACAGGTCCCAGCTCCCTTTCCAAACAATGTCAAGTCCTTGGAGATTTTACACTATGGCAGAGGAAACAGTGACAGTTTCAACTTATTTAACACTGATTTTTTCCCATTTAGGTTGCTTTTATCCTTCCACTTCCTCTGCTGATCCAAGCAAAGGCAGAAAGTCCTCACACACGCATTTTAAAACACAAGTGAGGTCAAGACCTAATCAGTGCCACATTCTTGCTTTCAAACAGGACCATGGGATCAGTCTCTGAAACACTTGCAACCCAGAGATGTGCACTGCATGATAAACAGTTCCCAGTAGCATTTAGAGTAAAATATCAATGCAAAACCTTATCTCATAGTCTGACACCTTGTGACAGCGCTTAACCTCCCTTTCAGTGCTTCTCCCCTAACTCCTTTGAGACTGTGCCTTACGTGAACAGGGTTTAATGGGACAGATGTACCAGATCCTATGACACCACCCAATTGCTCCCTGATTCTAACAGGAGTTTAAACGTTACCATTGGAGATACGTGCCTAAAGAGCACTTGTAGATGTGGCATGCAGTTGTCTATACTGCTCCGAATCAAGGCCATATACCCATCCCCTTAAAGACTAAACACACAATCGCACTCCAGCAGCTTCAGAGACACGAGACAGCAAAAACTGAACACAACAATTGGGGAGGAAAAAGAGAGGGGAAAGAAAAATATTTACCAGACTTCATTTGTGCTGAATAGGAGAGAAAGCTTTTGAGCTGTACGTGCTGCAGACAACCCCCCCGCCTCGGGAAAAACAAGCCCTTTGTGATAACTCAATTCCAAGTGATTTTCCAGTGTAATATAAGAGCAGTACAACATTTCCTCAACTGACTCACTTTCGCACAATGTCTTTCGCCATTTCTGAGATCTGGCTCCACTCTTCCTCTGGAAACTCAAAACTTCCTGTCATGATCTTTTTCCGCATGTCCTTTGGAATTGTCCGACTGTGGTGTTTGGAGTAAAACGGAGGGTATCCACACAGCATCACGTAAATAATGACACCCAGGGACCACAAGTCACAGCTCTGAAAGCAAGGAAATGATCACTTTGGGGCGCAGTTTGCAGCAAGCAGTGGTGTAGCTACGTTAAAAGCTCTATGTGATTCCCTAAGAGAACAGAAACACAGCTCGGCCTCCTCCTGAAGGTCCATGCGAGGACTTTCAGGGGTAAATATGGCAAATAGGTAAGCACAAGGTAACTCCATGCTGCCAAGCTAAACTACTTCCAGGACCCAAAAGCAGCTTGTTTGCAGAACTCCTGTAACTCCGTGCTGTGCATGGAAACAGCCAGTGCATCAGTGGTGTGAGTAAGCTGCACATTTAGTACCTCTCTCAGGATCCTTCAATCCTACTCCTCAATACCAGAGCATAAACCAGAACACAGTCATTTTGGAGAATGTGAGACTAAAAACCAAATGAGCTAGCAGAGATGTCTGTAACAGAAAACACACATCCTGGAAGCCAGGAGATGAAGAAGCTTCAGCAAGGCAGGAGCAGTATTTCACACTGTGCTCCCCTCTGTCCTCCCACTCCAGCCTGGAGCTCTCTCCTTTGCCCTTGCAATAGTGTTCCTGCTGGTGTGATACACACCAAGTTCACCCAGGAGGTGGATCCAGCTAAACACCAGCACAGTGAAGCTGAAAGCCACATCTATTCCTCATCTGGATCACATGTGGATGCTGGTAACAAAACAAACTCCAAGGAGTTACCCCCACACAGATGCTTTTCAGGAAGTTAAGCCAATCTCGGATGGCTTCAGAAGTCTAAATTTCTATTTAAGTACCTAAATTCTCATCATTTTTCCACTGACCAGAGATAACTTCTAATTAAATCAACAGAACTTAAGGCAGGTAAGTAGGAAACCTGTCTAAATACTTCATTGATACGGTTCTCAGATTCTATGTCTCAAGAGTCAACCCCTCCAGCCACAACACAGACACTCATATTCGACCCAACACATGCACAGCTTGATAAAACCACTCACGAATCAAAGATAGGGTTTTTTTCCTCCAATTTAAATCAGTGGGAGAGCAATTCTGATCATGAAGGTGGATCACAGGCATTTCCACCCAGGCTCGGAGTGGCTGTGGAAGGACAGTGTACCTGGAGTCTAGCACAGTCTATTTTGGGGAACCAGGGTTTGCCAAACACTGCTTTTGCAGTGAGTCACACTTGGCATGGTAAGGATGAGGCCACTTCTTTCAGCAGCCTGTCCAGTTAGTGCCACCATGGCTGAAAGCAGTTCAGAGGAACAGATCAGTGTCTGGCTGCAATCATCAACTGGTTTCTCCAGGGTGGAGAAGAGATGATCATAACTATAAAGAAGGCAGATTCATGAATAGGAAACCCTAGACAACAGGTCTCCCTACAGAAGGCTACTAAACCACAACACTATGGGTTAAACCACCATCCCTAAAGCTGGAAGCAGTGCAGATACTTAGCCCTGCAATCAGAAACCAGCTAACTTTAATCAAAACTGACACTGAAAGAACACTCAGTGGTTCAAACACTGCTCAGCCAGCAGGAGACAGGGATGGTAAGAGGGATGAAAATGTTTTGGAATGACCAAAAAGGAGCACAACTTTTCAGGACACTTTTTGTCATAGCTCTGCCAAGATTCTCACAGCTCACGGCCACTGCTACAGACCACACAGCACACAAAACTGGTCGTTTTGAACCCTGATACAGACAAGGTACCACCAGAACTGCCTGAACAAGATACCCCAAAGAGTGCTTTGCACACCCAGAAACTCTGCCTGGCAGCAGGGAAGAGGTTTCCTTTGAGCCAACCTCTTGTGGAGGTGAAAGAGCTTCCCACATGGTCACACTCCAGCAGAATCATTCTGCTCTCTCCAAAATCTTGTTAATATTTAATGCTCCTTTAACAGTGCTTGTGTATTTCCCTTTAATTAAAGGCTCATTAATTAAGCTGGGACCAAGTGTGCATTTCATTATTCACTCTATCAGGAGGAACACAGAGCCAGAAGCCTAAAGCCTGTCACTTCTAAACAGAGAAAGACAACCACCTGCACAGATCAGTATCTTCTTATTTGCCCATTCAACTGAATGAAGCCTGGTCTGAACCTAACACACTGAAGGGAAGAAATACCACTGTCTGCCTGGTCACTCCTTTTAGGAAAGCCAAAGGAACCACACTTTTGAGAAATGCAACCCTACAAATACTACTTCCTAACACATGCACACAAAGCAGCAAGCAACATGACATCTCCCTACTGCTCCCTGCAGATCCTGCTTTTTACTCAGTGTGAGACTAGTTAGTTGTATTCCTGAGGTAAGAACAACTGCATTGCTCCTGGCTATAAGTGTGCAATTTCAAGGCAATCAAGTTTATTGCCTTAGGTGATAAACTGTGTCTATAGACTGCTCCTACAGCAGATACATTGGTGGGGTTGAGAAGACATTGTGCTGTAAAGACATTGACTTGTGGCCAGTTTCACAGCTTACCTTGTTGTAAGTGTAAGGTGTTGGAGAGGTGGGGATAATACCAGATTTTTCTTTCTGATGCCGCCTTTGTGCCTCCAATACCTGTTGCCATGAGAGAAAAAACAGACAAAAATCCAAAATCCATCTCATCTACAGGCACCACAAACAGCAATGCCCATGCCAAAGATGCCCGATGCTTCTCCATTCGATGGACTTCTTCCAGCTACTGAAGACTCTGCCAAAATCAAACTGCTCTTCCTCAGGAAGACTGGAACTTTCTACGTGGGGAAAATCTCAGGTAAAATATTTTGCTGCTTTGGGTGAAAACTCCACTTTTCTGAATTAAAGCAATTGCTCACACCTCGTTTGGTCAAAACCTCTAACACCTCCCTACTTTGGGACTACAACCTGAAGTCTGTTTGGAGGGTAACCTCAGCTCTAGAGACACCCCTTTTTGCCTCTGCCACAAACACATCACATCGAATTTGTCCCTTGCTGATCAAATCTGTGTTTCTACAAAAATCTCAGTTTAAACATGCTTGGGAAAAGCTTTCTGTGGGTTTGGTGGTTCACTTGTTCTATAAACCCTGCCTGTGGTGCACATGGCCCCTCACCAGCAGGCTCCAGCTGAGGAGGCATTTTCAGGGCACTCAACTGTAGCCGCATGGTCTGATCCCTGCAGTCTCTCTCCCCAGTCATTAAAGGCTGCTGACGTGCCCAGTATTGCAATTAAATATCCGCAGTTTTCATTTTCTTCAGGACCTCAACACAAAGCACAAAAGAGAGTGGGGAAAAAAGCACCACAAAACCCAGCCTGCTGTAATGATAGATTATGTCTCAATGCACACTGACAAAGGGGGCAAGCCAAGGTGAACAGGTAACCCTCTGGCACTGCCCTCTTGAGCAATTGCCTTTACAGAACCTTTTTGTTTCACTGTAGTCTGTTTTAATATCATCTTGAACAAGCCTGAGCTGGAAGGAGGATTGCAAAGCAGGGACTTCTCCAAACCAACTGCCTTAATGCAGTTAAAGGCCAATTGTCCAAATCCTGGAGTAGTCTCATTGGTGCGAGTTGGGTCTGGGAAAATCACGAGGCATCAGCAACCAGTCAGTGCTAAGGACACAGTCTGGGTAATCTGCCTCACAATCTCCTGCTGCAATCAATAGATTACTGTGGCACTCCATCTTCAAAGTTGGCTACTATATAATTACTCAAGATTCCTGAGCCCAGAACCTCTTAACAGGACAGCAAAGGCTTTTAAAATGACATGGTTACGGAGACACAAGCAATAAAGATCATGACTCCCCTTCAGCCCAGAACTGTAATCGTTTGTTACCTGAGGTGCTACATAATACGGAGTGAACTGTGGTGTCATCAAGTCACCTTGGTCTACTTTGGCAAATCCAAAGTCACACAATTTAACAGGAGCATCCTGAAACAAGGAGAAGAGGCTTCATTACAAAATCTCATTGTATCAGCTTTTCTAATACATATTTCTCACCTTACCTTTGCCACATGTACTCCTCTTTTGTATTTATACCCTCACCATTCCACAGAGCAGCCAAAAGATCATAAATTGATCTTTGAAACAATCATTTTTGTTTTCCTGGGTGCACTGGGCCTAAAGCAGTCCACCTCTGATTTGGAAAGCACATTGTAGGGGTGTTGCTGCATATGCAGGATGGTAACAAGCAGAAGAATGAAAAGGGCAAGAGCCCGGATATGTCAAAGCATCCATAATGTATGTTAGAACATCCTGACAACACCCAGGGCGCAAATGTGGCAGAGTGGATCTTCTTATCATCCAAACAGGATTCTGTGTTGGGGTGGAGAACCTGAGCCATACTGAACAGCAGCAGCAGCAGCACAGGCTGTACTCCAAACAGATCAGAGTACGGAAAAGCACAAAGCCAAAAAGGCTCCTTCATTTTTGCCACCACAACACTGCATTGATGTCATTTTGCAACTACTCTGAAACCCATCATTTTACAGAATTCAGCAGGAAAAAAGAACACCAAGTCTTCATCTTACCAGAGAGTTATCCTTGAAGAGGAGATTCTCAGGCTTGAGGTCTCTATGTGCAATGTTTAGTGAGTGGCAATGCTGCAAAGCCAAAGCTATCTGAAAAAGGGCACAATAAATCAACCACAATTACAGAACTCCTCCTTTAGCCTGGACACTTATTTTAGCTTTAAAAAGGACATTGCAAATATAGCTTAAAACCAAAATGTTGCTCACTCCACTTGGGTACAATTCAGAGTTAAGACAAGCCTGGCCATCCTGCACACCAGTGCAGTAGAGCCACGATTGGGAAATGAAACCCACCACTCAAAACAAACAGGAAACAAAAGCTAAGTTGTACTGAGCTTCCCAACCACCTCAATTTGACTAAATCTGGGTATTATTAACCCCCAGAAGTGACACAGATCATGACAGTGTCCTTTTCTATGCTATGCTAGACTTACAAGGTCACTACACTTGCTCGCACCCTCTCCAGCAATTACATTCTGTTTGACAGTGAGCAGCAAGTTCTTGCTTCAACATTTCAGTGAGTATTTTATCACATCTGTTTCTGGCTTAAGAGTCAACATTCAGGCAGTTTTAATCTTCAATTCCTGATGGTACTGCCTGGAATCTACTCATTTCATGGGATATTACACAGAAATGCATTACTTGATTCTTTCAAAGACGGCTTCTTACACTGCTGTGGTTTAGAAACCTGTAACCCCGCCGTGAAAGCTCTGCAGAGTGTACATTTCAAAGTGCAATTCATTTAAAGACAAGGCATAAATACTTAAACAGCATCACTGAAAGTAAGGCAAAGCCACACAACCCTTATTTGAAAGTGTTCCTGTCGGCTTCTGTAGGATCCTACCCAAACACAGAGCCCTGAGTGAGTGCCGAGTCCTTAGGAGACTGCAGATTATCATAAGATGAGAACTTCACTGTTCACTTAGAACCAAACACAAGCCCATTCCCAGAGAAAAAGAGGTAGCTTTGGAACAAGATTTAACTATTACTTGGTACAAGGAACTAAGACCCAGTTCAAGACAATGATGAACCACCATTAGATGAAAGAATACAACTTTAACATTGCTTTCAAACTTCATTTGTATAAACATTAAAGCCAAGAGTTACTTAAGCAACTTGAATAACCCAAGTGTTCACACAGTCAGAACTCAACTCAAAGTCTTGCCTTTTGGTACAGTTTGACAAGATTTTCCCAACATGTTAATCCTGGAAACTGCCATTGTCAAAATGAAACAGCCCAAAGGACATGAAAACAAACTGTTGAGAGTAATTCTGCACTTCCACCTCATTTCTTTGTTGGATGACACCAAAAAGGGAACAGCACAATTAGCATTTCATTAGAAACCAGTCAAAGCACAAGCCAGAAAAGTAAAATTCAATACTTCAGCCTCAGTACCAAAGATTATCTCCCCAGCTTAGGGAGAAGCAAGGGATCAGGATATGGATATATTCATAAAGTCATGTCAATTTACACCAAATGCTGTAACATCTTGTCTCACATTTTCTTTCCTTTATTCACTGCAGTGATCACTGGTGTGGGAGCGAGACATTTACTGATTGCTATCTCCAGCGTAGCTTCTCACCTACACTTCATGTATCCTGTGTTTGGAATGCCAATGTAACCTCTGCAAGAAGCAAACAACAGCAACTCCAGCCCTCAGCTTCATGCCATGGTGCCATTTTGATAGCAAGATCCTTCTGCCTTGTGGTTCCTTACATCAGCCTGCTGGTCCTCTGCTGTAGCTCCCTAGAAAGGCTACCACAACACGCAGCCATCTTTCCTGCAACCCTCCCACTAATCCAAGCTTTCTGACTGCACACCACAAGTCATCCAACAGCTTGAAAGTGAAAGGGAATGAGTTCACCCCAAAATGACATTGGGAAGGAATCTCATGGAGGCCCTTCTGCTTCATCATCTTACCTACTATAGCAGGACATAAGCTAGTCACACCAGACACACTGCTAAGCAAGAAAGAGCCTGATGGACACCAAAACCTCTAACAATAAATCCCATGAAGGCTATAAAATACAACATTCAAGAGTGAATTGTGTAGAGAAATGGAGAGGGAAAAATGACATCGGAACAAACAGCACAGAGAACATGCACTGCAGTGGTACATTCCTCTTGTTATCTTCCATAACACCAAGTACAGAACCCAGCTTGAAAACCACTGGCCCAGGACACATGTAAGTTATTGTCTGCTGCCCAAGAGGTGAGAGAAACACCAGCTCTGTGTCATGGCCAAAAGCGATTCTCAAACTGGAGCTCAGGAGCCGCAGGGGTCTGTGAGAGCTGTTGGAGGTAACACCTTTAAAACAACAGTGAGGAAACAGCAGGAAGGTTGTGCAAGAGAAGAGCTTTCTCAGGTGAAGGGTTCTGTAGACCAGGTCAGGAAAACCACTGCTAAAGACAGCAGAGACCCCAGGGTCCCAACCCAGAACAACCAGCCCACACCTTCAAATCCTTTGCTTCTAGTCAAACTTTGGCATTGTCAGGTTATAACAAAGCAGGCAATGATCATCGGATCAGAACTGAGGATTATTTTAGCTTCCTTTTTTCCCACCCCACCCCCCCCCAAGAAATTGTTAAATACTTTAGCCATT